>JBAPLH010001430.1:0-49163 GCA_037897445.1 Ceriops zippeliana | reverse complement strand
TAGTCAAAGTAGTCATTCATCATGGTTTGCATTCCGTAGAAATGTGAACTGGTTCAATTCTGAAATAATAAGACATTCTATTCACCTCATGTGAATTAAGCAACTCTTATTCTTACCAAGACTATTTTTCATGCAATAGCTTTCAAATTACATTTTGCTTCTTCCTTAATGACTATACTCATTATGAAGAAAATGCCCATGGACTATCTATCACATGAATTCATTCAATTTAACAAACAATGGAGTGCTTGAACCTGAATTTCATTTCTTAATGATATGAATTGTTGAATTCAAAATAAGAGAGTGCCTCCCACCATTTCTCTTTAGCAATGCTCCTCTTTTGACTCCAAACACACTTTTTGATACATTGATCATGAAATTAACACGTGTGGCTAAACAACCTACCATATTGATTGAATCAAACAAGTATAAATACCATTAAAACTCTTAATCCATTTAAATCAGTCAGTCAAAGGAATCATTCATCATAGTTTGCATTCGGTACAAATGTTAATTGGTTTAATTCTAAAATAATAAGATATTCTAATCAACTCATGTGAATTATGCTCCTCTTATTCTTACCAAGACTATTTTTCATGCAATAACTTTCAAATTACATTTTGCTTCTTCCTTAATGACTATACTCATTATGAAAAAAATGCCCTAGGACCATCTATCACATGAATTCATTCAATTTAACAAACAATGGAGTTCTTCATCTTGAATTTCATTTCTTATTGATATTAATTGTTGAATTCAAAATAAGAGAGTGCCTCCCACCATTTCTCTTTAGCAATGCTCCTCTTTTGACTCCAAACAAATTTTTTGATACATTGATCATGAAATTAACACTTGTGGCTAAACAACCTACCATATTGATTCAGTCAAACAAGTATAAATACCATTAAAACTCTTAATCCATTTAAATCCAACAGTCAAAGGAATCATTTATCATAGTTTGCATTCCGTACAAATGTTAACTGGTTTAATTCTAAAATAATAAGATATTCTAATCAACTCATGTGAATTATGCTCCTTTTATTCTTACCAATACTATTTTTTTTATGCAATAACTTTCAAATTACATTTTGCTTCTTCCTTAATGACTATACTCATTATGAAAAAAATGTCCTAGGACCATCTATCACATGAATTCATTCAATTTAACAAACAATGGAGTGCTTCATCCTGAATTTCATTTCTTATTGATATTAATTGTTGAATTCAAAATAAGAGAGTGCCTCCCACCATTTCTCTTTAGCAATGCTCCTCTTTTGACTCCAAACACACTTTTTGACATAGTCATCATGAAATTAACACGTGTGGCTAAACAACCTACAATATTGATTGAAACAAAAACATAGAAACACCATTAAAACTCTAAATCCATTTAAATCCGTTAATCAAAGGAGTCATTCATCATGGTTTGCATTCTGCACAAATGTGAACTGGTTTAATTCTGAAATAAGAAGACATTCTATTCACCTCATGTAAATTAAGCTCCACTTATTGTGACCAAGATTATTTTTCATGCAATAACTTTCAAATTACATTTTCCTTCTTCCTTAATGACTATACTCATTATGAAAAAAATGCCCTTGGACCATCTATCACATGAATTCATTCAATTTAGCAAAAAATGGAGTGCTTCATCTTGAATTTCATTTCTTAATGATATGAATTGTTGAATTCAAAATAAGAGAGTGCCTCCCACCATTTCTCTTTAGCAATGCTCCTCTTTTGACTCCAAACACACTTTTTGACACAGTGATCATGCAATTAATACGTGTGGCTAAACAACCGACCATATTGATTGAATCAAAAAGGTAGAAACACCATTAAAACTCTAAATCCATTTAAATCCGTTAGCCAAAGCAGTCATTCATCATGGTTTGCATTCTGTACAAATGTGAACTAGTTCAATTCTGAAATAATAAGACATTCTATTCACCTCATATGAATTAAGCTCATCTTATTCTTACCAAGACTATTTTTCATGCAATAACTTTCAAATTACATTTTGCTTCTTCCTTAATGACTATACTCATTATGAAGAAAATGCCCATGGACCATCTATCACATGAATTCATTCAATTTAACAAACAATGGAGTGCTTGATCTTGAATTTCATTTCTTAATGATATTAATTGTTGAATTCAAAATAAGAGAGTGCCTCCTACCATTTCTCTTTAGCAATGCTCTTCTTTTGACTCCAAACACACTTTTTGAAACATTGATCATGAAATTAACATGTGTGGCTAAACAACCTACCATATTGATTGATTAAAAAAAGTAGAAACACCATTAAAACTCTAAATCCATTTAAATCTGTTAGTCAAAGGAGTCATTCATCATGGTTTGCATTCCGTAGAAATGTGAACTGGTTCAATTCTGAAATAATAAGACATTCTATTCACCTCATGTGAATTAAGCAACTCTTATTCTTACCAAGACTATTTTTCATGCAATAACTTTCAAAGTACATTTTACTTCTTCCTTAATGACTATACTCATTATGAAGAAAATGCCCATGGACTATCTATCACATGAATTCATTCAATTTAACAAACAATGGTGTGCTTGATCCTGAATTTCATTTCTTAATGATATGAATTGTTGAATTCAAAATAAGAGAGTGCCTCCCACCATTTCTCTTTAGCAATGCTCCTCTTTTGACTCCAAACACACTTTTTGATACATTGATCATGAAATTAATACGTGTGGCTAAACAACCTACCATATTGATTGAATCAAAAAGGTAGAAACACCATTAAAACTCTAAATCCATTTAAATCCGTTAGCCAAAGCAGTCATTCATCATGGTTTGCATTCTGTACAAATGTGAACTGGTTCAATTCTGAAATAATAAGACATTCTATTCACCTTATGTGAATTAAGCTCCCCTTATTCTTACCAAGACTATTTTTCATGCAATAACTTTCAAATTACATTTTGCTTCTTCCTTAATGACTATACTCATTAGGAAGAAAATGCCCATGGACCATCTATCACATGAATTCTTTCAATTTAACAAACAATGGTGTGCTTGATCCTGAATTTCATTTCTTAATGATATGAATTGTTGAATTCAAAATAAGAAAGTGCCTCCCACCATTTCTCTTTAGCAATGCTCCTCTTTTGACTCCAAACACACTTGTTGAAACATTGATCATGAAATTAACATGTGTGGCTAAACAACCTACCATATTGATTGAATCAAAAAAGTAGAAACACCATTAAAACTCTAAATCCATTTAAATCCATTAGTCAAAGGAGTCATTCATCATGGTTTGCATTCCGTACAAATGTGAACTGGTTTAATTCTGAAATAATAAGACATTCTATTCACCTCATGTGAATTAAGCTCCTCTTATTCTTACCAAGACTATTTTTCATGCAATAACTTTCAAATTACATTTTGCTTCTTCCTTAATGACTATAGTCATTATGAAGAAAATGCCCATGGACTATCTATCACATGAATTCATTCAATTTAACAAACAATGGAGTGCTAGATCTTGAATTTCATTTCTTAATGATATCAATTGTTGAATTCAAAATAAGAGAGTGCCTCACACCATTTCTCTTTAGCAATGCTCCTCTTTTGACTCCAAACACACTTTTTGATACATTGATCATGAAATTAACACGTGTGGCTAAACAACCTACCATATTGATTTAATCAAACAAGTATAAATACCATTAAAACTCTCAATCCATTTAAATCCGTCAGTCAAGGGAATCATTCATCATAGTTTGCATTCCGTACAAATGTTAACTGGTTTAATTCTAAAATAATAAGATATTCTAATCAACTCATGTGAATTATGCTCGTCTTATTCTTACCAAGACTATTTTTCATGCAATCACTTTCAAATTACATTTTGCTTCTTCCTTAATGACTATACTCATTATGAAAAAAAATGCCCTAGGACCATCTATCACATGAATTCATTCAATTTAACAAACAATGGAGTTCTTCATCTTGAATTTCATTTCTTATTGATATTAATTGTTGAATTCAAAATAAGAGAGTGCCTCCCACCATTTCTCTTTAGCAATGCTCCTCTTTTGACTCCAAACAAACTTTTTGATACATTGATCATGAAATTAACACGTGTGGCTAAACAACCTACCATATTAATTGAATCAAACAAGTATAAATACCATTAAAACTCTCAATCCATTTAAATCCGTCAGTCAAAGACATCATTCATCGTAGTTTGCATTCCGTACAAATGTTAACTGGTTTAATTCTAAAATAATAATATATTCTAATCAACTCATGTGAATTATGCTCCTCTTATTCTTACCAAGACTATTTTTCATGCAATAACATTCAAATTACATTTTGCTTCGTCCTTAATAACTATACTCATTATGAAGAAAATGCCCATGGACTTTCTATCACATGAATTCATTCAATTTAACAAACAATGGAGTGCTTCATCTTGATTTTCATTTCTTATTGATATTAATTGTTGAATTCAAAATAAGAGAGTGCCTCCCACCATTTATCTTTAGCAATGCTCCTCTTTTGACTCCAAACACACTTTTTGAAACATTGATCATGAAATTAACACGTGTGGCTAAACAACCTACCATAATGATTGAATCACGCGTGTGGCTCCTCTTATTGTTACGAAGACTATTTTTCATGCAATAACTTTCAAATTACATTTTGCTTCTTCCTTAATGACTATACTCATTATGAAAAAGATGGCCTAGGACCATCTATCACATGAATTCATTCAATTTAACAAACAATGGAGTGCTTTATCTTGAATTTCATTTCTTATTGATATTAATTGTTGAATTCAAAATAAGAGAGTGGCTCCCACCATTTCTCTTTAGCAATGCTCCTCTTTTGACTCCAAACACACTTTTTGACACAGTCATCATGAAATTAACACGTGTGGCTAAACCACCTACCATATTGATTGAATCAAACAAGTAGAAACAACCTTAAAACTCTAAATCCATTTAAATCCATGAGTCAAAGGAGTCATTTATCATGGTTTGCATTTCGTACAAATGTGAACTCGTTCAATTCAGAAATAATAAGACATTCTATTCACCTCCTGTGAATTACGCTCCTCTTATTCTTACCAAGAATATTTTTCATGCAATAACTTTCAAATTACATTTTGCTTCTTCCTTAATGACTATACTCATTATGAAGAAAATGCCCATGGACTATCTATCACATGAATTCATTCAGTTTAAGAAACAATGGAGTGCTTGATCTTGAATTTCATTTCTTAATGATATTAATTGTTGAATTCAAAATAAGAGAGTGCCTCCCACCATTTCTCTTTAGCAATGCTCCTCTTTTGACACCAAACATACTTTTTGACACTGTGATCATGAAATTAACACGTGTGGCTCAACAACCTACCATATTGATTGAATCAAAAAAGTAGAAACACCATTAAAACTCTAAATCCATTTAAATCCGTTAGTCAAAGGAGTCATTCATCATGGGTTGCATTCCGTACAAATGTGAACTTCTTTAATTCTGAAATAATAAGACATTCTATTCACCTCATATGAATTAAGCTCCTCTTATTCTTACCAAGACTATTTTTCATGCAATAACTTTCAAATTACATTTTGCTTCTTCCTTAATGACTATACTCATTATGAAAAAGATGCCCTAGGACCATCTATCACATGAATTCATTCAATTTAACAAACAATGGAGTGCTTCACCTTGAATTTCATTTCTTATTGATATTAATTGTTGAATTCAAAATAAGAGAGTGCCTCCCACCATTTCTCTTTAGCAATGCTCCTCTTTTGACTCCAAAAACAATTTTTGATACAGTGATCATGAAATTAACACGTGTGGCTTAACCACCTACCATATTGATTGAATCAAACAAGTAGAGACACCATTAAAACTCGAAATCCATTCAAATCCATGAGTCAAAGGAGTCATTTATCATGGTTTGCATTCCGTACAAATGTGAACTGGTTCAATTCTGAAATAATAAGACATTCTATTCACCTCCTGTGAATTATGCTCCTCTTATTCTTACCAAGACTATTTTTCATGCAATAACTTTCAAATTACATTTTGCTTCTTCCTTAATAACTATACTCATTATGAAGAAAATGCCCATGGACTTTCTATCACATGAATTCATTCAATTTAACAAACAATGGAGTGCTTCATCTTGAATTTCATTTCTTAATGATATTAATTGTTGAATTCAAAATAAGAGAGGGCCTCCCACCATTACTCTTTAGCAATGCTCCTCTTTTGACTCCAAACACACTTTTTGATACATTGATCATGAAATTAACACGTGTGGCTAAACAACCTGCCATATTGATTGAATCAAAAAAGTTGAAACACCATTAAAACTCTAAATCCATTTAAATCCGTTAGTCAAAGGAGTCATTCATCATGGTTTGCATTCCGTAGAAATGTGAACTGGTTCAATTTGGAAATAATAAGACATTCTATTGACCTCATCTGAATTAAGCTCCTCTTATTCTTACCAACACTATTCTTCATGCAATAACGTTCAATGTACATTTTGCTTCTTCCTTAATGACTATACTCATTATGAAGAAAATGCCTATGGACTATCTATCATATGAATTCATTCAATTTAACAAACAATGGAGTGCTCGATCTTGAATATCATTTCTTAATGATATTAATTGTTGAATTCAAAATAAGAGAGTGCCTCCCACCATTTCTCTTTAGCAATGCTCCTCTTTTAACTCCAAACACACTTTTTGATACATTGATCATGAAATTAACACGTGTGGCTAAACAACCTACCATATTGATTGAACCAAACAAGTATAAATACCATTAAAACTCTCAATCCATTTAAATCCATCAGTCAAAGGAATCATTCATCATAGTTTGCATTCCGTACAAATGTTAACTGGTTTAATTAAAAAAGAATAAGATATTCTAATCAACTCATGTGAATTATGCTCCTCTTATTCTTACGAAGACTATTTTTCATGCAATAACTTTCAAATTACATTTTGCTTCTTCCTTAATGACTATACTCATTATGAAAAAGATGCCCTAGGACCATCTATCACATGAATTCATTCAATTTAACAAACAATGGAGTGCTTCATCTTGAATTTCATTTCTTATTGATATTAATTGTTGAATTCAAAATAAGAGAGTGCCTCCCACCATTTCCCTTTAGCAATGCTCCTCTTTTGTCTCCAAACACACTTTTTGACACAGTGATCATGAAATTAACACGTGTGGCTAAACAACCTACCATATTGATTGAATCAAAAAGGTAGAAAGACCATTAAAACTCTAAATCCATTTAAATCCGTTAGTCAAAGGAGTCATTCATCATGGTTTGCATTCTGTACAAATGTGAATTGGTTCAATTCTAAAATAACAAGAAATTCTATTCACCTCATGTGAATTAAGCTCCTCTTATTCTTACAAAGACTATTTTTCATGCAATAACTTTCAAATTACATTTTGCTTGTTCCTTAATGACTATACTCATTATGAAGAAAATGCCCATGGACTATCTATCACATGAATTCATTCAATTTAACAAACAATGGAGTGCTTGATCCTGAATTTCATTTCTTAATGATATGAATTGTTGAATGCAAAATAAGAGAGTGCCTCCCACCATTTCTCTTTAGCAATGCTCCTCTTTTGACTCCAAACACACTTTTTGATACATTGATCATGAAATTAACACGTGTGGCTAAACAACCTACCATATTGATTGAATCAAACAAGTATAAATACCATTAAAACTCTCAATCCATTTAAATCCATCTGTCAAAGGAATCATTCATCATAGTTTGCATTCCGTACAAATGTTAACTGGTTTAATTCTAAAATAATAAGATATTCTAATCAACTCATGTGAATTATGCTCCTCTTATTCTTACCAATACTACTTTTTATGCAATAACTTTCAAATTACATTTTGCTTCTTCCTTAATGACTATACTCATTATGAAAAAAATGTCCTAGGACCATCTATCACATGAATTCATTCAATTTAACAAACAATGGAGTGCTTCATCTTGAATTTCATTTCTTATTGATATTAATTGTTGAATTCAAAATAAGAAAGTGCCTCCCACCATTTCTCTTTAGCAATGCTCCTCTTTTGACTCCAAACACACTTTTTGACACAGTCATCATGAAATTAACACGTGTGGCTAAACAACCTACAATATTGATTGAATCAAAAACATAGAAACACCATTAAAACACTAAATCCATTTAAATTCGTTAATCAAAGGAGTCATTCATCATGGTTTGCATTCCGCACAAATGTGAACTGGTTTAATTCTGAAATAAGAAGACATTCTATTCACCTCATGTAAATTAAGCTCCACTTATTGTGACCAAGATTATTTTTCATGCAATAACTTTCAAATTACATTTTGCTTCTTCCTTAATGACTATACTCATTATGAAAAAAATGCCCTTGGACCATCTATCACATGAATTCATTCAATTTAGCACACAATGGAGTGCTTCATCTTGAATTTCATTTCTTAATGATATGAATTGTTGAATTCAAAATAAGAGAGTGCATCCCACCATTTCTCTTTAGCAATGCTCCTCTTTTGACTCCACACACACTTTTTGACACAGTGATCATGAAATTAATACGTGTGGCTAAACAACCTACCATATTGATTGAATCAAAAAGGTAGAAACACCATTAAAACTCTAAATCCATTTAAATCCGTTAGCCAACGCAGTCATTCATCATGGTTTGCATTCTGTACAAATGTGAACTGGTTCAATTCTGAAATAATAAGACATTCTATTCTCCTCATGTGAATGAAGCCCCTCTTATTCTTACCAAGACTATTTTTCATGCAATAACTTTCAAATTACATTTTGCTTCTTCCTTAATGACAATACTCATTATGAAGAAAATGCCCATGGACCATCTATCACATGAATTCATTCAATTTAACAAACAATGGAGTGCTTGATTTTGAATTTCATTTCTTAATGATATTAATTGTTGAATTCAAAATAAGAGAGTGCCTCCCACCATTTCTCTTTAGCAATGCTCCTCTTTTGACTCCAAACACACTTTTTGAAACATTGATCATGAAATTAACATGTGTGGCTAAACAACCTACCATATTGATTGAATCAAAAAAGTAGAAACACCATTAAAACTCTAAATCCATTTAAATCCGTTAGTCAAAGGAGTCATTCATCATGGTTTGCATTCCGTACAAAAGTGAACTGGTTCAATTCTGAAATAATAAGACATTCTATTCACCTCATGTGAATTAAGCTCCTCTTATTCTTACCAAGACAATTTTTCATGCAATAACTTTCAAATTACATTTTGCTTCTTCCCTAATGACTATACTCATTATGAAGAAAATGCCCATGGACTATCTATCACATGAATTCATTCAATTTAACAAACAATGGAGTGCTAGATCTTGAATTTCATTTCTTAATGATATCAATTGTTGAATTCAAAATAAGAGAGTGCCTCCCACCATTTCTCTTTAGCAATGCTCCTCTTTTGACTCCAAACACACTTTTTGATACATTGATGATGAAATTAACACGTGTGGCTAAACAACCTACCATATTGATTGAATCAAACAAGTATAAATACCATTAAAACTCTCAATCCATTTAAATCCGTCAGTCAAAGGAATCATTCATCATAGTTTGCATACAAATGTTAGCTGGTTTAATTCTAAAATAATAAGATATTATAATCAACTCATGTGAATTATGCTCGTCTTATTCTTACCAAGACTATTTTTCATGCAATAACTTTCAAATTACATTGTGCTTCTTCCTTAATGACTATACTCATTATGAAAAAAATGCCCTAGAACCATCTATCACTTGAATTCATTCAATTTAACAAACAATGGAGTTCTTCATCTTGAATTTCATTTCTTATTGATATTAATTGTTGAATTCAAAATAAGAGAGTGCCTCCCACCATTTCTCTTTAGCAATGCTCCTCTTTTGACTCCAAACACACTTTTTGACACAATCATCATGAAATTAACACGTGTGGCTAAACAACCTACAATATTGATTGAATCAAAAACATAGAAACACCATTAAAACTCTAAATCCATTTAAATCCGTTAATCAAAGGAGTCATTCATCATGGTTTGCATTCCGCACAAATGTGAACTGGTTTAATTCTGAAATAAGAAGACATTCTATTCACCTCATGTAAATTAAGCTCCACTTATTGTGTCCAAGATTATTTTTCATGCAATAACTTTCAAATTACATTTTGCTTCTTCCTTAATGACTATACTCATTCTGAAAAAAATGCCCTTGGATCATCTATCACATGAATTAATTCAATTTAGCAAACAATGGAGTGCTTCATCTTGAATTTCATTTCTTAATGATATGAATTGTTGAATTCAAAATAAGAGAGTGCATACCACCATTTCTCTTTAGCAATGCTCCTCTTTTGACTCCAAACACACTTTTTGACACAGTGATCATGAAATTAATATGTGTGGCTAAACAACCTACCATATTGATTGAATCAAAAAAGTAGAGAAACACCATTAAAACTCTAAATCCATTTAAATCCGTTAGCCAAAGGAGTCATTCATCATGGTTTGCATTCTGTACAAATGTGAACTGGTTCAATTCTGAAATAATAAGACATTCTATTCACCTTATGTGAATTAAGCTCCTCTTATTCTTACCAAGACTATTTTTCATGCAATAACTTTCAAATTACATTTTGCTTCTTCCTTAATGACTATACTCATTATGAAGAAAATGCCCATGGACCATCTATCACATGAATTCATTCAATTTAACAAACAATGGAGTGCTTGATCTTGAATTTCATTTCTTAATGATATTAATTGTTGAATTCAAAATAAGAGAGTGCCTCCTACCATTTCTCTTTAGCAATGCTCTTCTTTTGACTCCAAACACACTTTTTGAAACATTGATCATGAAACTAACATGTGTGGCTAAACAACCTACCATATTGATTGAATCAAAAAAGTTGAAACACCATTAAAACACTAAAACCATTTAAATCCGTTAGTCAAAGTAGTCATTCATCATGGTTTGCATTCCGTAGAAATGTGAACTGGTTCAATTCTGAAATAATAAGACATTCTATTGACCTCATGTGAATTAAGCAACTCTTATTCTTACCAAGACTATTTTTCATGCAATAGCTTTCAAATTACATTTTGCTTCTTCCTTAATGACTATACTCATTATGAAGAAAATGCCCATGGACTATCTATCACATGAATTCATTCAATTTAACAAACAATGGAGTGCTTGATCCTGAATTTCATTTCTTAATGATATTAATTGTTGAATTCAAAATAAGAGAGTGCCTCCCACCATTTCTCTTTAGCAATGCTCCTCTTTTGACTCCAAACACACTTTTTGAAACATTGATCCTAAAATTAACATGTGTGGCTAAACAACCTACCATATTGATTGAATCAAAAAAGTAGAAACACCATTAAAACTCTAAATCCATTTAAATCCGTTAGTCAAAGGAGACATTCATCATGGTTTGCATTTCGTACAAATGTGAACTGCTTTAATTCAGAAATAATAAGACATTCTATTCACCTCATGTGAATTATGCTCCTCTTATTCTTACCAAGACTGTTTTTCATGCGATAACCTTCAAATTACATTTTGCTTCTTCCTTAATGACTATACTCATTATGAAGAAAATGCCCATGGACTATCTATCACATGAATTCATTCAATTTAACAAACAATGGAGTGCTTCATCTTGAATTTCATTTCTTATTGATATTAATTGTTGAATTCAAAATAAGAGAGTGCCTCCCACCATTTCTCTTTAGCAATGCTCCTCTTTTGACTCCAAACAAATTTTTTGATACATTGATCATGAAATTAACACTTGTGGCTAAACAACCTACCATATTGATTAAGTCAAACAAGTATAAATACCATTAAAACTCTCAATCCATTTAAATCCATCAGTCAAAGGAATCATTTATCATAGTTTGCATTCCGTACAAATGTTAACTGGTTTAATTCTAAAATAATAAGATATTCTAATCAACTCATGTGAATTATGCTCCTTTTATTCTTACCAATACTATTTTTTATGCAATAACTTTCAAATTACATTTTGCTTCTTCCTTAATGACTATACTCATTATGAAAAAAATGTCCTAGGACCATCTATCACATGAATTCATTCAATTTAACAAACAATGGAGTGCTTCATCTTGAATTTGATTTCTTATTGATATTAATTGTTGAATTCAAAATAAGAGAGTGCCTCCCACCATTTCTCTTTAGCAATGCTCCTCTTTTGACTCCAAACACACTTTTTGACACAGTCATCATGAAATTAACACGTGTGGCTAAACAACCTACAATATTGATTGAATCAAAAACAAAGAAACACCATTAAAACTCTAAATCCATTTAAATCCGTTAATCAAAGGAGTCATTCATCATGGTTTGCATTCCGCACAAATGTGAACTGGTTTAATTCTGAAATAAGAAGACATTCTATTCACCTCATGTAAATTAAGCTCCACTTATTGTGACCAAGATTATTTTTCATGCAATAACTTTCAAATTACATTTTCCTTCTTCCTTAATGACTATACTCATTATGAAAAAAATGCCCTTGGACCATCTATCACATGAATTCATTCAATTTAGCAAAAAATGGAGTGCTTCATCTTGAATTTCATTTCTTAATGATATGAATTGTTGAATTCAAAATAAGAGAGTGCCTCCCACCATTTCTCTTTAGCAATGCTCCTCTTTTGACTCCAAACACACTTTTTGACACAGTGATCATGAAATTAATACGTGTGGCTAAACAACCGACCATATTGATTGAATCAAAAAGGTAGAAACACCATTAAAACTCTAAATCCATTTAAATCCGTTAGCCAAAGCAGTCATTCATCATGGTTTGCATTCTGTACAAATGTGAACTGGTTCAATTCTGAAATAATAAGACATTCTATTCACCTCATGTGAATTAAGCTCATCTTATTCTTACCAAGACTATTTTTCATGCAATAACTTTCAAATTACATTTTGCTTCTTCCTTAATGACTATACTCATTATGAAGAAAATGCCCATGGACCATCTATCACATGAATTCATTCAATTTAACAAACAATGGAGTGCTTGATCTTGAATTTCATTTCTTAATGATATTAATTGTTGAATTCAAAATAAGAGAGTGCCTCCTACCATTTCTCTTTAGCAATGCTCTTCTTTTGACTCCAAACGCACTTTTTGAAACATTGATCATGAAATTAACATGTGTGGCTAAGCAACCTACCATATTGATTGAATCAAAAAAGTAGAAACACCATTAAAACTCTAAATCCATTTAAATCCGTTAGTCAAAGGAGTCATTCATCATGGTTTGCATTCCGTAGAAATGTGAACTGGTTCAATTCCGAAATAATAAGACATTCTATTGACCTCATGTGAATTAAGCAACTCTTATTCTTACCAAGACTATTTTTCATGCAATAACTTTCAAAGTACATTTTACTTCTTCCTTAATGACTATACTCATTATGAAGAAAATGCCCATGGACTATCTATCACATGAATTCATTCAATTTAACAAACAATGGTGTGCTTGATCCTGAATTTCATTTCTTAATGATATGAATTGTTGAATTCAAAATAAGAGAGTGCCTCCCACCATTTCTCTTTAGCAATGCTCCTCTTTTGACTCCAAACACACTTTTTGATACATTGATCATGAAATTAATACGTGTGGCTAAACAACCTACCATATTGATTGAATCAAAAAGGTAGAAACACCATTAAAACTCTAAATCCATTTAAATCCGTTAGCCAAAGCAGTCATTCATCATGGTTTGCATTCTGTACAAATGTGAACTGGTTCAATTCTAAAATAATAAGACATTCTATTCACCTCATGTGAATTAAGCTCCTCTTATTCTTACCAAGACTATTTTTCATGCAATAACTTTCAAATTACATTTTGCTTCTTCCTTAATGACTATACTCATTAGGAAGAAAATGCCCATGGACCATCTATCACATGAATTCTTTCAATTTAACAAACAATGGTGTGCTTGATCCTGAATTTCATTTCTTAATGATATGAATTGTTGAATTCAAAATAAGAAAGTGCCTCCCACCATTTCTCTTTAGCAATGCTCCTCTTTTGACTCCAAACACACTTTTTGAAACATTGATCATGAAATTAACATGTGTGGCTAAACAACCTACCATATTGATTGAATCAAAAAAGTAGAAACACCATTAAAACTCTAAATCCATTTAAATCCATTAGTCAAAGCAGTCATTCATCATGGTTTGCATTCCGTACAAATGTGAACTGCTTTAATTCTGAAATAATAAGACATTCTATTCACCTCATGTGAATTAAGCTCCTCTTATTCTTACCAAGACTATTTTTCATGCAATAACTTTCAAATTACATT
The DNA here is from genome assembly GCA_037897445.1 of Ceriops zippeliana. Classification (NCBI taxonomy): domain Eukaryota; kingdom Viridiplantae; phylum Streptophyta; class Magnoliopsida; order Malpighiales; family Rhizophoraceae; genus Ceriops; species Ceriops zippeliana. The sequence continues at coordinate 34,699 of JBAPLH010001430.1, read as the reverse complement.
TTGCTTCTTCCTTAATGACTATAGTCATTATGAAGAAAATGCCCATGGACTATCTATCACATGAATTCATTCAATTTAACAAACAATGGAGTGCTAGATCTTGAATTTCATTTCTTAATGATATCAATTGTTGAATTCAAAATAAGAGAGTGCCTCCCACCATTTCTCTTTAGCAATGCTCCTCTTTTGACTCCAAACACACTTTTTGATACATTGATGATGAAATTAACACGTGTGGCTAAACAACCTACCATATTGATTGAATCAAACAAGTATAAATACCATTAAAACTCTCAATCCATTTAAATCCGTCAGTCAAAGGAATCATTCATCATAGTTTGCATACAAATGTTAGCTGGTTTAATTCTAAAATAATAAGATATTATAATCAACTCATGTGAATTATGCTCGTCTTATTCTTACCAATACTATTTTTCATGCAATAACTTTCAAATTTCATTGTGCTTCTTCCTTAATGACTATACTCATTATGAAAAAAATGCCCTAGAACCATCTATCACATGAATTCATTCAATTTAACAAACAATGGAGTTCTTCATCTTGAATTTCATTTCTTATTGATATTAATTGTTGAATTCAAAATAAGAGAGTGCCTCCCACCATTTCTCTTTAGCAATGCTCCTCTTTTGACTCCAAACAAACTTTTTGATACATTGATCATGAAATTAACACGAGTGGCTAAACAACCTACCATATTGATTGAATCAAACAAGTATAAATACCATTAAAACTCTCAATCCATTTAAATCCGTCAGTCAAAGGAATCATTCATCATAGTTTGCTTTCCGTACAAATGATAACTGGGTTAATTAAAAAAGAATAAGATATTCTAATCAACTCATGTGAATTATGCTCCTCTTATTCTTACCAAGACTATTTTTCATGCAATAACTTTCAAATTACATTTTGCTTCTTCCTTAATGACTATACTCATTATGAAAAAGATGCCCTAGGACCATCTATCACATGAATTCATTCAATTTAACAAACAATGGAGTGCTTCATCTTGAATTTCATTTCTTATTCATATTAATTGTTGAATTCAAAATAAGAGAGTGCCTCCCACCATTTCCCTTTAGCAATGCTCCTCTTTTGTCTCCAAACACACTTTTTGACACAGTGATCATGAAATTAACACGTGTGGCTAAACAACCTACCATATTGATTGGATCAAAAAGGTAGAAACACCATTAAAACTCTAAATCCATTTAAAATCCGTTAGTCAAAGGAGTCATTCATCATGGTTTGCATTCTGTACAAATGTGAACTGGTTCAATTCTGAAATAATATGACATTCTATTCACCTCATGTGAATTAGGCTCCTCTTATTCTTACAAAGACTATTTTTCATGCAATAACTTTCAAATTACATTTTGCTTGTTCCTTAATGACTATACTCATTATGAAGAAAATGCCCATGGACTATCTATCACATGAATTCATTCAATTTAACAAACAAGGGAGTGCTTGATCCTGAATTTCATTTCTTAATGATATGAATTGTTGAATTCAAAAAAAAGAGAGTGCCTCCCACCATTTCTCTTTAGCAATGCTCCTCTTTTGACTCCAAACACACTTTTTGATACATTGATCATGAAATCAACACGTGTGGCTAAACAACCTACCATATTGATTGAATCAAACAAGTATAAATACCATTAAAACTCTCAATCCATTTAAATCCATCAGTCAAAGGAATCATTCATCATAGTTTGCATTCCGTACAAATGTTAACTGGTTTAATTCTAAAATAATAAGATATTCTAATCAACTCATGTGAATTATGCTCCTCTTATTCTTACCAATACTATTTTTTATGCAATAACTTTCAAATTACATTTTGCTTCTTCCTTAATGACTATACTCATTATGAAAAAAATGTCCTAGGACCATCTATCACATGAATTCATTCAATTTAACAAACAATGGAGTGCTTCATCTTGAATTTCATTTCTTATTGATATTAATTGTTGAATTCAAAATAAGAGAGTGCCTCCCACCATTTCTCTTTAGCAATGCTCCTCTTTTGACTCCAAACACACTTTTTTTTGACACAGTCATCATGAAATTAACACGTGTGGCTAAACAACCTACAATATTGATTGAATCAAAAACATAGAAACACCATTAAAACTCTAAATCCATTTAAATCCGTTAATCAAAGGAGTCATTCATCATGGTTTGCATTCCGCACAAATGTGAACTGGTTTAATTCTGAAATAAGAAGACATTCTATTCACCTCATGTAAATTAAGCTCCACTTATTGTGTCCAAGATTATTTTTCATGCAATAACTTTCAAATTACATTTTGCTTCTTCCTTAATGACTATACTCATTCTGAAAAAAAATGCCCTTGGATCATCTATCACATGAATTAATTCAATTTAGCAAACAATGGAGTGCTTCATCTTGAATTTCATTTCTTAATGATATGAATTGTTGAATTCAAAATAAGAGAGTGCATACCACCATTTCTCTTTAGCAATGCTCCTCTTTTGACTCCAAACACACTTTTTGACACAGTGATCATGAAATTATTATGTGTGGCTAAACAACCTACCATATTGATTGAATCAAAAAGGTAGAAACACCATTAAAACTCTAAATCCATTTAAATCCGTTAGCCAAAGGAGTCATTCATCATGGTTTGCATTCTGTACAAATGTGAACTGGTTCAATTCTGAAATAATAAGACATTCTATTCACCTCATGTGAATTAAGCTCCTCTTATTCTTACCAAGACTATTTTTCATGCAATAACTTTCAAATTACATTTTGCTTCTTCCTTAATGACTATACTCATTATGAAAAAGATGCCCTAGGACCATCTATCACATGAATTCATTCAATTTAACAAACAATGGAGTGCTTCATCTTGAATTTCATTTCTTATTCATATTAATTGTTGAATTCAAAATAAGAGAGTGCCTCCCACCATTTCCCTTTAGCAATGCTCCTCTTTTGTCTCCAAACACACTTTTTGACACAGTGATCATGAAATTAACACGTGTGGCTAAACAACCTACCATATTGATTGGATCAAAAAGGTAGAAACACCATTAAAACTCTAAATCCATTTAAATCCGTTAGTCAAAGTAGTCATTCATCATGGTTTGCATTCTGTACAAATGTGAACTGGTTCAATTCTGAAATAATATGACATTCTATTCACCTCATGTGAATTAGGCTCCTCTTATTCTTACAAAGACTATTTTTCATGCAATAACTTTCAAATTACATTTTGCTTGTTCCTTAATGACTATACTCATTATGAAGAAAATGCCCATGGACTATCTATCACATGAATTCATTCAATTTAACAAACAAGGGAGTGCTTGATCCTGAATTTCATTTCTTAATGATATGAATTGTTGAATTCAAAAAAAGAGAGTGCCTCCCACCATTTCTCTTTAGCAATGCTCCTCTTTTGACTCCAAACACACTTTTTGATACATTGATCATGAAATCAACACGTGTGGCTAAACAACCTACCATATTGATTGAATCAAACAAGTATAAATACCATTAAAACTCTCAATCCATTTAAATCCATCAGTCAAAGGAATCATTCATCATAGTTTGCATTCCGTACAAATGTTAACTGGTTTAATTTTTAAAATAATAAGATATTCTAATCAACTCATGTGAATTATGCTCCTCTTATTCTTACCAATACTATTTTTTATGCAATAACTTTCAAATTACATTTTGCTTCTTCCTTAATGACTATACTCATTATGAAAAAAATGTCCTAGGACCATCTATCACATGAATTCATTCAATTTAACAAACAATGGAGTGCTTCATCTTGAATTTCATTTCTTATTGATATTAATTGTTGAATTCAAAATAAGAGAGTGCCTCCCACCATTTCTCTTTAGCAATGCTCCTCTTTTGACTCCAAACACACTTTTTGACACAGTCATCATGAAATTAACACGTGTGGCTAAACAACCTACCATATTGATTGAATAAAAAAGGTAGAAACACCATTAAAACTCTAAATCCATTTAAATCCGTTAGTCAAAGGAGTCATTCAATTTGGTTTGCATTCCGTACAAATGTGAACTGCTTTCATTCTGAAATAATAAGACATTCTATTCACCTCATGTGAATTAAGCTCCTCTTATTCTTACCAAGAATATTTTTCATGCAATAACTTTCAAATTACATTTTTCTTCTTCCTTAATGACTATACTCATTATGAAGAAAATGCCCACGGACTATCTATCACATGAATTCATTCAATTTGACAAACATTGGAGTGCTTCATCTTGAATTTGATTTCTTATTGATATTAATTGTTGAATTCAAAATAAGATAGTGCCTCCCACCATTTCTCTTTAGCAATGCTCCTCTTTTGACTCCAAACACACTTTTTGACACAGTCATCATGAAATTAACACGTGTGGCTAAACAACCTACCATATTGATTGAATCAAAAAGGTAGAAAAACCATTAAAACTCTAAATCCATTTAAATCCGTTAGTCAAAGGAGTCATTCATCATGGTTTGCATTTCGTACAAATGTGAACTGGTTTAATTCTGAAATAAAAAGACATTCTATTCACCTCATGTGAATTAAGTTCATCTTATTGTTACCAAGACTATTTTTCATGCAATAACTTTCAAATTACATTTTGCTTCTTCCTTAATGACTATACTCATTATGAAAAAAATGCCCTTGGACCATCTATCACATAAATTCATTCAATTTAACAATCAATGGAGTGCTTCATCTTGAATTCCATTTCTTAACGATATTAATTGTTGAATTCAAAATAAGAGAGTGCCTCCCACCATTTCTCTTTAGCAATGCTCCTCTTTTGACTCCAAACACACTTTTTGATACATTGATCATGAAATCAACACGTGTGGCTAAACAACCTACCATATTGATTGAATCATACAAGTATAAATACCATTAAAACTCTCAATCCATTTAAATCCATCAGTCAAAGGAATCATTCATCATAGTTTGCATTCCGTACAAATGTTAACTGGTTTAATTCTGAAATAATAAGACATTCTATTCACCTCATGTGAATTAAGTTCATCTTATTGTTACCAAGACTATTTTTCATGCAATAACTTTCAAATTACATTTTGCTTCTTCCTTAATGACTATACTCATTATGAAAAAAAATGCCCTTGGACCATCTATCACATTAATTCATTCAATTTAACAAACAATGGAGTGCTTCATCTTGAATTCCATTTCTTATTGATATTAATTGTTGAATTCAAAATAAAAGAGTGCCTCCCACCATTTCTCTTTTGCAATGCTCCGCTTTTGACTCCAAAGACACTTTTTGATACATTGATCATAAAATTAACACGTGTGGCTAAACAACCTACCATATTGATTGAATCACACGTGTGGCTCCTCTTATTGTTACGAAGACTATTTTTCATGCAATAACTTTCAAATTACATTTTGCTTCTTCCTTAATGACTATACTCATTATGAAAAACATGCCCTTGGACCATCTATCACATGAATTCATTCAATTTAACAAACAATGGAGTGCTTCATCTTGAATTTCATTTCTTATTGATATTAATTGTTGAATTCAAAATAAGAGAGTGGCTCCCACCATTTCTCTTTAGCAATGCTCCTCTTTCGACTCCAAACACACTTTTTGACATAGTGATCATGAAATTAACACGTGTGGCTAAACAACCTACCATATTGATTGAATAAAAAAGGTAGAAACACCATTAAAACTCTAAATCCATTTAAATCCGTTAGTCAAAGGAGTCATTCATCATGGTTTGCATGCCGTACAAATGTGAACTGGTTTAATTCTGAAATAATAGGACATTCTATTCACCTCATGTGAATTAAGCTCCTCTTATTCTTACCAAGAATATTTTTCATGCAATAACTTTCAAATTACATTTTGCTTCTTCCTTAATGACTATACTCATTATGAAGAAAATGCCCACGGACTATCTATCACATGAATTCATTCAATTTGACAAACATTGGAGTGCTTCATCTTGAATTTGATTTCTTATTGATATTAATTGTTGAATTCAAAATAAGATAGTGCCTCCCACCATTTCTCTTTAGCAATGCTCCTCTTTTGACTCGAAACACACTTTTTGACACAGTGATCATGAAATTAACACGTGTGGCTAAACAACATACCATATTGATTGAATCAAAAAAGTAGAAACAGCATGAAAACTCTAAATCCATTTAAATCCATTTGTCAAAGGAGTCATTCATCATGGTTTGCATTCCGCACAAATGTGAACTGGTTCAATTCTGAAATAAAAAGACATCCTATTCACCTCCTGTGAATTAAGCTCCTCTTATTCTTACCAGGAATATTTTTCATGCAATAACTTTCAAATTACATTTTGCTTCTTCCTTAATGACTATACTCATTATGAAGAAAATGCCCATGGACTATCTATCACATGAATTCATTCAATTTAACAAACATTGGAGTGCTTCATCTTGAATTTCATTTCTTATTGATATTAATTGTTGAATTCAAAATAAGAGAGTGGCTCCCACCATTTCTCTTTAGCAATGCTCCTCTTTCGACTCCAAACACACTTTTTGACATAGTGATCATGAAATTAACACGTGTGGCTAAACAACCTACCATATTGATTGAATCAAAAAGGTAGAAACACCATTAAAACTCTAAATCCATTTAAATCCATTAGTCAAAGGAGTCATTCATCATGGTTTGCATGCCGTACAAATGTGAACTGGTTTAATTCTGAAATAATAGGACATTCTATTCACCTCATGTGAATTAAGCTCCTCTTATTGTTACCAAGACTATTTTTCATGCAATAACTTTCAAATTACATTTTGCTTCTTCCTTAATGACTATACTCATTATGAAAAAAATGCCCTTGGACCATCTATCACATAAATTCATTCAATTTAACAAACAATGGAGTGCTTCATCTTGAATTCCATTTCTTATTGATATTAATTGTTGAATTCAAAATAAGAGAGTGCCTCCCACCATTTCTCTTTTGCAATGCTCCGCTTTTGACTCCAAAGACACTTTTTGATACATTGATCATAAAATTAACACGTGTGGCTAAACAACCTACCATATTGATTGAATCACACGTGTGGCTCCTCTTATTGTTACGAAGACTATTTTTCACGCAATAACTTTCAAATTACATTTTGCTTCTTCCTTAATGACTATACTCATTATGAAAAACATGCCCTTGGACCATCTATCACATGAATTCATTCAATTTAACAAACAATGGAGTGCTCCATCTTGAATTTCATTTCTTATTGATATTAATTTTTGAATTCAAAATAAGAGAGTGCCTGCCACCATTTCTCTTTAGCAATGCTCCTCTTTTGACTCCAAACACACTTTTTGACACAGTGATCATGAAATTAACACGTGTGGCTAAACAACCTACCATATTGATTGAATAAAAAAAGTAGAAACAGCATTAAAACTCTAAATCCATTTAAATCCATTTGTCAAAGGAGTCATTCATCATGGTTTGCATTCCGCACAAATGTGAACTGGTTCAATTCTGAAATAAAAAGACATCCTATTCACCTCCTGTGAATTAAGCTCCTCTTATTCTTACCAGGAATATTTTTCATGCAATAGCATTCAAATTACATTTTGCTTCTTCCTTAATGACTATACTCATTATGAAGAAAATGCCCATGGACTATCTATCACATGAATTCATTCAATTTAACAAACATTGGAGTGCTTCATCTTGAATTTCATTTCTTATTGATATTAATTGTTGAATTCAAAATAAGAGAGTGGCTCCCACCATTTCCCTTTAGCAATGCTCCTCTTTCGACTCCAAACACACTTTTTGACATAGTGATCATGAAATTAACACGTGTGGCTAAACAACCTACCATATTGATTGAATCAAAAAGGTAGAAGCACCATTGAAACTCTAAATCCATTTAAATCCGTTAGTCAAAGGAGTCATTCATCATGGTTTGCATGCCGTACAAATGAGAACTGGTTTAATTCTGAAATAATAGGACATTCTATTCACCTCATGTGAATTAAGCTCCTCTTATTCTTACCAAGAATATTTTTCATGCAATAACTTTCAAATTACTTTTTGCTTCTTCCTTAATGACTATACTCATTATGAAAAAAATGCCCTTGGACCATCTATCACATTAATTCATTCAATTTAACAAACAATGGAGTGCTTCATCTTGAATTCCATTTCTTATTGATATTAATTGTTGAATTCAAAATAAGAGAGTGCCTCCCACCATTTCTCTTTTGCAATGCTCCGCTTTTGACTCCAAAGACACTTTTTGATACATTGATCATAAAATTAACACGTGTGGCTAAACAACCTACCATATTGATTGAATCACACGTGTGGCTCCTCTTATTGTTACGAAGACTACTTTTCACGCAATAACTTTCAAATTACATTTTGCTTCTTCCTTAATGACTATACTCATTATGAAAAACATGCCCTTGGACCATCTATCACATGAATTCATTCAATTTAACAAACAATGGAGTGCTCCATCTTGAATTTCATTTCTTATTGATATTAATTTTTGAATTCAAAATAAGAGAGTGCCTGCCACCATTTCTCTTTAGCAATGCTCCTCTTTTGACTCCAAACACACTTTTTGACACAGTGATCATGAAATTAACACGTGTGGCTAAACAACCTACCATATTGATTGAATCAAACAAGTATAAATACCATTAAAACTCTCCATCCATTTAAATCCGTCAGTCAAAGGAATCATTCATCATAGTTTGCATTCCGTACAAATGATAACTGGTTTAAATAAAAAAGAATAAGATATTCTAATCAACTCATGTGAATTATGCTCCTCTTATTCTTACCAAGGCTATTTTTCATGCAATAACTTTCAAATTACATTTTGCTTCTTCCTTAATGACTATACTCATTATGAAAAAGATGCCCTAGGACCATCTATCACATGAATTCATTCAATTTAACAAACAATGGAGTGCTTCATCTTGAATTTCATTTCTTATTCATATTAATTGTTGAATTCAAAATAAGAGAGTGCCTCCCACCATTTCCCTTTAGCAATGCTCCTCTTTTGTCTCCAAACACACTTTTTGACACAGTGATCATGAAATTAACACGTGTGGCTAAACAACCTACCATATTGATTGAATCAAAAAGGTAGAAACACCATTAAAACTCTAAATCCATTTAAATCCGTTAGTCAAAGGAGTCATTCATCATGGTTTGCATTCTGTACAAATGTGAACTGGTTCAATTCTGAAATAATATGACATTCTATTCACCTCATGTGAATTAGGCTCCTCTTATTCTTACAAAGACTATTTTTCATGCAATAACTTTCAAATTACATTTTGCTTGTTCCTTAATGACTATACTCATTATGAAGAAAATGCCCATGGACTATCTATCACATGAATTCATTCAATTTAACAAACAAGGGAGTGCTTGATCCTGAATTTCATTTCTTAATGATATGAATTGTTGAATTCAAAAAAAGAGAGTGCCTCCCACCATTTCTCTTTAGCAATGCTCCTCTTTTGACTCCAAACACACTTTTTGATACATTGATCATGAAATCAACACGTGTGGCTAAACAACCTACCATATTGATTGAATCAAACAAGTATAAATACCATTAAAACTCTCAATCCATTTAAATCCATCAGTCAAAGGAATCATTCATCATAGTTTGCATTCCGTACAAATGTTAACTGGTTTAATTCTAAAATAATAAGATATTCTAATCAACTCATGTGAATTATGCTCCTCTTATTCTTACCAATACTATTTTTTATGCAATAACTTTCAAATTACATTTTGCTTCTTCCTTAATGACTATACTCATTATGAAAAAAATGTCCTAGGACCATCTATCACATGAATTCATTCAATTTAACAAACAATGGAGTGCTTCATCTTGAATTTCATTTCTTATTGATATTAATTGTTGAATTCAAAATAAGAGAGTGCCTCCCACCATTTCTCTTTAGCAATGCTCCTCTTTTGACTCCAAACACACTTTTTGACACAGTCATCATGAAATTAACACGTGTGGCTAAACAACCTACAATATTGATTGAATCAAAAACATAGAAACACCATTAAAACTCTAAATCCATTTAAATCCGTTAATCAAAGGAGTCATTCATCATGGTTTGCATTCCGCACAAATGTGAACTGGTTTAATTCTGAAATAAGAAGATATTCTATTCACCTCATGTAAATTAAGCTCCACTTATTGTGTCCAAGATTATTTTTCATGCAATAACTTTCAAATTACATTTTGCTTCTTCCTTAATGACTATACTCATTCTGAAAAAAATGCCCTTGGATCATCTATCACATGAATTAATTCAATTTAGCAAACAATGGAGTGCTTCATCTTGAATTTCATTTCTTAATGATATGAATTGTTGAATTCAAAATAAGAGAGTGCATACCACCATTTCTCTTTAGCAATGCTCCTCTTTTGACTCCAAACACACTTTTTGACACAGTGATCATGAAATTAATATGTGTGGCTAAACAACCTACCATATTGATTGAATCAAAAAGGTAGAAACACCATTAAAACTCTAAATCCATTTAAATCTGTTAGCCAAAGGAGTCATTCATCATGGTTTGCATTCTATACAAATGTGAACTGGTTCAATTCTGAAATAATAAGACATTCTATTCACCTCATGTGAATTAAGCTCCTCTTATTCTTACCAAGACTATTTTTCATGCAATAACTTTCAAATTACATTTTGCTTCTTCCTTAATGACTATACTCATTATGAAGAAAATGCCCATGGACCATCTATCACATGAATTCATTCAATTTAACAAACAATGGAGTGCTTGATCTTGAATTTCATTTCTTAATGATATTAATTGTTGAATTCAAAATAAGAGAGTGCCTCCCACCATTTCTCTTAAGCAATGCTCCTCTTTTGACTCCAAACACACTTTTTGAAACATTGATCATGAAATTAACATGTGTGGCTAAACAACCTACCATATTGATTGAATCAAAAAAGTTGAAACACCATTAAAACACTAAAACCATTTAAATCCGTTAGTCAAAGTAGTCATTCATCATGGTTTGCATTCCGTAGAAATGTGAACTGGTTCAATTCTGAAATAATAAGACATTCTATTGACCTCATGTGAATTAAGCAACTCTTATTCTTACCAAGACTATTTTTCATGCAATAGCTTTCAAATTACATTTTGCTTCTTCCTTAATGACTATACTCATTATGAAGAAAATGCCCATGGACTATCTATCACATGAATTCATTCAATTTAACAAACAATGGAGTGCTTGATCCTGAATTTCATTTCTTAATGATATGAATTGTTGAATTCAAAATAAGAGAGTGCCTCCCACCATTTCTCTTTAGCAATGCTCCTCTTTTGACTCCAAACACACTTTTTGATACATTGATCATGAAATTAACACGTGTGGCTAAACAACCTACCATATTGATTGAATCAAACAAGTATAAATACCATTAAAACTCTTAATCCATTTAAATCAGTCAGTCAAAGGAATCATTCATCATAGTTTGCATTCCGTACAAATGTTAATTGGTTTAATTCTAAAATAATAAGATATTCTAATCAACTCATGTGAATTATGCTCCTCTTATTCTTACCAAGACTGTTTTTCATGCGATAACCTTCAAATTACATTTTGCTTCTTCCTTAATGACTATACTCATTATGAAGAAAATGCCCATGGACTATGTATCACATGAATTCATTCAATTTAACAAACAATGGAGTGCTTCATCTTGAATTTCATTTCTTATTGATATTAATTGTTGAATTCAAAATAAGAGAGTGCCTCCCACCATTTCTCTTTAGCAATGCTCCTCTTTTGACTCCAAACAAATTTTTTGATAAATTGATCATGAAATTAACACTTGTGGCTAAACAACCTACCATATTGATTAAGTCAAACAAGTATAAATACCATTAAAACTCTCAATCCATTTAAATCCATCAGTCAAAGGAATCATTTATCATAGTTTGCATTCCGTACAAATGTTAACTGGTTTAATTCTAAAATAATAAGATATTCTAATCAACTCATGTGAATTATGCTCCTTTTATTCTTACCAATACTATTTTTTATGCAATAACTTTCAAATTACATTTTGCTTCTTCCTTAATGACTATACTCATTATGAAAAAAATGTCCTAGGACCATCTATCACATGAATTCATTCAATTTAACAAACAATGGAGTGCTTCATCTTGAATTTCATTTCTTATTGATATTAATTGTTGAATTCAAAATAAGAGAGTGCCTCCCACCATTTCTCTTTAGCAATGCTCCTCTTTTGACTCCAAACACACTTTTTGACACAGTCATCATGAAATTAACACGTGTGGCTAAACAACCTACAATATTGATTGAATCAAAAACATAGAAACACCATTAAAACTCTAAATCCATTTAAATCCGTTAATCAAAGGAGTCATTCATCATGGTTTGCATTCCGCACAAATGTGAACTGGTTTAATTCTGAAATAAGAAGACATTCTATTCACCTCATGTAAATTAAGCTCCACTTATTGTGACCAAGATTATTTTTCATGCAATAACTTTCAAATTACATTTTCCTTCTTCCTTAATGACTATACTCATTATGAAAAAAAGGCCCTTGGACCATCTATCACATGAATTCATTCAATTTAGCAAAAAATGGAGTGCTTCATCTTGAATTTCATTTCTTAATGATATGAATTGTTGAATTCAAAATAAGAGAGTGCCTCCCACCATTTCTCTTTAGCAATGCTCCTCTTTTGACTCCAAACACACTTTTTGACACAGTGATCATGAAATTAATACGTGTGGCTAAGCAACCGACCATATTGATTGAATCAAAAAGGTAGAAACACCATTAAAACTCTAAATCCATTTAAATCCGTTAGCCAAAGCAGTCATTCATCATGGTTTGCATTCTGTACAAATTTGAAATTCTGAAATAATAAGACATTCTATTCACCTCATGTGAATTAAGCTCCTCTTATTCTTACCAAGACTATTTTTCATGCAATAACTTTCAAATTACATTTTGCTTCTTCCTTAATGACTATACTCATTATGAAGAAAATGCCCATGGACCATCTATCACATGAATTCATTCAATTTAACAAACAATGGAGTGCTTGATCTTGAATTTCATTTCTTAATGATATTAATTGTTGAATTCAAAATAAGAGAGTGCCTCCTACCATTTCTCTTTAGCAATGCTCTTCTTTTGACTCCAAACACACTTTTTGAAACATTGATCATGAAATTAACATGTGTGGCTAAGCAACCTACCATATTGATTGAATCAATAAGGTAGAAACAGCATTAAAACTCTAAATCCATTTAAATCCGTTAGTCAAAGGAGTCATTCATCATGGTTTACATTCCGTAGAAATGTGAACTGGTTCAATTCCGAAATAATAAGACATTCTATTGACCTCATGTGAATTAAGCAACTCTTATTCTTACCAAGACTATTTTTCATGCAATAACTTTCAAAGTACATTTTACTTCTTCCTTAATGACTATACTCATTATGAAGAAAATGCCCATGGACTATCTATCACATGAATTCATTCAATTTAACAAACAATGGTGTGCTTGATCCTGAATTTCATTTCTTAATGATATGAATTGTTGAATTCAAAATAAGAGAGTGCCTCCTACCATTTCTCTTTAGCAATGCTCCTCTTTTGACTCCAAACACACTTTTTGATACATTGATCATGAAATTAATACGTGTGGCTAAACAACCTACCATATTGATTGAATCAAAAAGGTAGAAACAGCATTAAAACTCTAAATCCATTTAAATCCGTTAGCCAAAGCAGTCATTCATCATGGTTTGCATTATGTACAAATGTGAACTGGTTCAATTCTGAAATAATAAGACATTCTATTCACCTCATGTGAATTAAGCTCCTCTTATTCTTACCAAGACTATTTTTCATGCAATAACTTTCAAATTACATTTTGCTTCTTCCTTAATGACTATACTCATTAGGAAGAAAATGCCCATGGACCATCTATCACATGAATTCTTTCAATTTAACAAACAATGGTGTGCTTGATCCTGAATTTCATTTCTTAATCATATGAATTGTTGAATTCAAAATAAGAAAGTGCCTCCCACCATTTCTCTTTAGCAATGCTCCTCTTTTGACTCCAAACACACTTTTTGAAACATTGATCATGAAATTAACATGTGTGGCTAAACAACCTACCATATTGATTGAATCAAAAAAGTAGAAACACCATTAAAACTCTAAATCCATTTAAATCTATTTGTCAAAGGAGTCATTCATCATGGTTTGCATTCCGTACAAATGTGAACTGCTTTAATTCTGAAATAATAAGACATTCTATTCACCTCATGTGAATTAAGCTCCTCTTATTCTTACCAAGACTATTTTTCATGCAATAGCTTTCAAATTAGATTTTGCTTCTTCCTTAATGACTATAGTCATTATGAAGAAAATGCCCATGGACTATCTATCACATGAATTCATTCAATTTAACAAACAATGGAGTGCTAGATCTTGAATTTCATTTCTTAATGATTTCAATTGTTGAATTCAAAATAAGAGAGTGCCTCCCACCATTTCTCTTTAGCAATGCTCCTCTTTTGACTCCAAACACACTTTTTGATACATTGATGATGAAATTAACACGTGTGGCTAAACAACCTACCATATTGATTGAATCAAACAAGTATAAATACCATTAAAACTCTCAATCCATTTAAATCCGTCAGTCAAAGGAATCATTCATCATAGTTTGCATACAAATGTTAGCTGGTTTAATTCTAAAATAATAAGATATTCTAATCAACTCATGTGAATTATGCTCGTCTTATTCTTACCAAGACTATTTTTCATGCAATAACTTTCAAATTACATTGTGCTTCTTCCTTAATGACTATACTCATTATGAAAAAAATGCCCTAGAACCATCTATCACATGAATTCATTCAATTTAACAAACAATGGAGTTCTTCATCTTGAATTTCATTTCTTATTGAAATTAATTGTTGAATTCAAAATAAGAGAGTGCCTCCCACCATTTCTCTTTAGCAATGCTCCACTTTTGACTCCAAACAAACTTTTTGATACATTGATCATGAAATTAACACGAGTGGCTAAACAACCTACCATATTGATTGAATCAAACAAGTATAAATACCATTAAAACTCTCAATCCATTTAAATCCGTCAGTCAAAGGAATCATTCATCATAGTTTGCATTCCGTACAAATGATAACTGGTTTAATTAAAAAAGATTAAGATCTTCTAATCAACTCATGTGAATTATGCTCCTCTTATTCTTACCAAGACTATTTTTCATGCAATAACTTTCAAATTACATTTTGCTTCTTCCTTAATGACTATACTCATTATGAAAAAGATGCCCTAGGACCATCTATCACATGAATTCATTCAATTTAACAAACAATGGAGTGCTTCATCTTGAATTTCATTTCTTATTCATATTAATTGTTGAATTCAAAATAAGAGAGTGCCTCCCACCATTTCCCTTTAGCAATGCTCCTTTTTTGTCTCCAAACACACTTTTTGACACAGTGATCATGAAATTAACACGTGTGGCTAAACAACCTACCATATTGATTGGATCAAAAAGGTAGAAACACCATTAAAACACTAAATCCATTTAAATCCGTTAGTCAAAGGAGTCATTCATCATGGTTTGCATTCTGTACAAATGTGAACTGGTTCAATTCTGAAATAATATGACATTCTATTCACCTCATGTGAATTAGGCTCCTCTTATTCTTACAAAGACTATTTTTCATGCAATAACTTTCAAATTACATTTTGCTTGTTCCTTAATGACTATACTCATTATGAAGAAAATGCCCATGGACTATCTATCACATGAATTCATTCAATTTAACAAACAAGGGAGTGCTTGATCCTGAATTTCATTTCTTAATGATATGAATTGTTGAATTCAAAAAAAGAGAGTGCCTCCCACCATTTCTCTTTAGCAATGCTCCTCTTTTGACTCCAAACACACTTTTTGATACATTGATCATGAAATCAACACGTGTGGCTAAACAACCTACCATATTGATTGAATCATACAAGTATAAATACCATTAAAACTCTCAATCCATTTAAATCCATCAGTCAAAGGAATCATTCATCATAGTTTGCATTCCGTACAAATGTTAACTGGTTTAATTCTGAAATAATAAGACATTCTATTCACCTCATGTGAATTAAGTTCATCTTATTGTTACCAAGACTATTTTTCATGCAATAACTTTCAAATTACATTTTGCTTCTTCCTTAATGACTATACTCATTATGAAAAAAATGCCCTTGGACCATCTATCACATTAATTCATTCAATTTAACAAACAATGGAGTGCTTCATCTTGAATTCCATTTCTTATTGATATTAATTGTTGAATTCAAAATAAAAGAGTGCCTCCCACCATTTCTCTTTTGCAATGCTCCGCTTTTGACTCCAAAGACACTTTTTGATACATTGATCATAAAATTAACACGTGTGGCTAAACAACCTACCATATTGATTGAATCACACGTGTGGCTCCTCTTATTGTTACGAAGACTATTTTTCAGGCAATAACTTTCAAATTACATTTTGCTTCTTCCTTAATGACTATACTCATTATGAAAAAACATGCCCTTGGACCATCTATCACATGAATTCATTCAATTTAACAAACAATGGAGTGCTCCATCTTGAATTTCATTTCTTATTGATATTAATTGTTGAATTCAAAATAAGAGAGTGCCTGCCACCATTTCTCTCTTTAGCAATGCTCCTCTTTTGACTCCAAACACACACTTTTTGACACAGTGATCATGAAATTAACACGTGTGGCTAAACAACCTACCATATTGATTGATTTGAATAAAAAAAGTAGAAACAGCATTAAAACTCTAAATCCATTTAAATCCATTTGTCAAAGGAGTCATTCATCATGGTTTGCATTCCGCACAAATGTGAACTGGTTCAATTCTGAAATAAAAAGACATCCTATTCACCTCCTGTGAATTAAGCTCCTCTTATTCTTACCAGGAATATTTTTCATGCAATAGCATTCAAATTACATTTTGCTTCTTCCTTAATGACTATACTCATTATGAAGAAAATGCCCATGGACTATCTATCACATGAATTCATTCAATTTAACAAACATTGGAGTGCTTCATCTTGAATTTCATTTCTTATTGATATTAATTGTTGAATTCAAAATAAGAGAGTGGCTCCCACCATTTCTCTTTAGCAATGCTCCTCTTTCGACTCCAAACACACTTTTTGACATAGTGATCATGAAATTAACACGTGTGGCTAAACAACCTACCATATTGATTGAATCAAAAAGGTAGAAACACCATTAAAACTCTAAATCCATTTAAATCCGTTAGTCAAAGGAGTCATTCATCATGGTTTGCATGCCGTACAAATGTGAACTGGTTTAATTCTGAAATAATAGGACATTCTATTCACCTCATGTGAATTAAGCTCCTCTTATTCTTACCAAGAATATTTTTCATGCAATAACTTTCAAATTACATTTTGCTTCTTCCTTAATGACTATACTCATTATGAAGAAAATGCCCACGGACTATCTATCACATGAATTCATTCAATTTGACAAAAATTGCAGTGCTTCATCTTGAATTTGATTTCTTATTGATATTAATTGTTGAATTCAAAATAAGATAGTGCCTCCCACCATTTCTCTTTAGCAATGCTCCTCTTTTGACTCGAAACACACTTTTTGACACAGTGATCATGAAATTAACACGTGTGGCTAAACAACATACCATATTGATTGAATCAAAAAGGTAGAAACACCATTAAAACTCTAAATCCATTTAAATCCGTTAGTCAAAGGAGTCATTCATCATGGTTTGCATTTCGTACAAATGTGAACTGGTTTAATTCTGAAATAATAAGACATTCTATTCACCTCATGTGAATTAAGTTCATCTTATTGTTACCAAGACTATTTTTCATGCAATAACTTTCAAATTTACATTTTGCTTCTTCCTTAATGACTATACTCATTATGAAAAAAAATGCCCTTGGACCATCTATCACATAAATTCATTCAATTTAACAAACAATGGAGTGCTTCATCTTGAATTCCATTTCTTATTGATATTAATTGTTGAATTCAAAATAAGAGAGTGCCTCCCACCATTTCTCTTTTGCAATGCTCCGCTTTTGACTCCAAAGACACTTTTTGATACATTGATCATAAAATTAACACGTGTGGCTAAACAACAACCTACCATATTGATTGAATCACACGTGTGGCTCCTCTTATTGTTACGACGAAGAGACTATTTTTCACGCAATAACTTTCAAATTACATTTTGCTTCTTCCTTAATGACTATACTCATTATGAAAAACATGCCCTTGGACCATCTATCACATGAATTCATTCAATTTAACAAACAATGGAGTGCTCCATCTTGAATTTCATTTCTTATTGATATTAATTTTTGAATTCAAAATAAGAGAGTGCCTGCCACCATTTCTCTTTAGCAATGCTCCTCTTTTTTGACTCCAAACACACTTTTTTGACACAGTGATCATGAAATTAACACGTGTGGCTAAACAACCTACCATATTGATTGAATAAAAAAAGTAGAAAAACAGCATGAAAACTCTAAATCCATTTAAATCCATTTGTCAAAGGAGTCATTCATCATGGTTTGCATTCCGCACAAATGTGAACTGGTTCAATTCTGAAATAAAAAGACATCCTATTCACCTCCTGTGAATTAAGCTCCTCTTATTCTTACCAGGAATATTTTTCATGCAATAACTTTCAAATTACATTTTGCTTCTTCCTTAATGACTATACTCATTATGAAGAAAAAATGCCCATGGACTATCTATCACATGAATTCATTCAATTTAACAAACATTGGAGTGCTTCATCTTGAATTTCATTTTTCTTATTGATATTAATTGTTGAATTCAAAATAAGAGAGTGGCTCCCACCATTTCTCTTTAGCAATGCTCCTCTTTCGACTCCAAACACACTTTTTGACATAGTGATCATGAAATTAACACGTGTGGCTAAACAACCTACCATATTGATTGAATCAAAAAGGTAGAAACACCATTAAAACTCTAAATCCATTTAAATCCGTTAGTCAAAGGAGTCATTCATCATGGTTTGCATGCCGTACAAATGTGAACTGGTTTAATTCTGAAATAATAGGACATTCTATTCACCTCATGTGAATTAAGCTCCTCTTATTGTTACCAAGACTATTTTTCATGCAATAACTTTCAAATTACATTTTGCTTCTTCCTTAATGACTATACTCATTATGAAAAAAATGCCCTTGCACCATCTATCACACGAATTCATTCAATTTAACAAACAATGGAGTGCTTCATCTTGAATTTCATTTCTTATTGATATTAATTGTTGAATTCAAAATAAGAGAGTGCCTCCCACCATTTCTCTTTTGCAATGCACCTCTTTTGACTCCAAACACACTTT
Organism: Ceriops zippeliana; assembly: GCA_037897445.1. Classification (NCBI taxonomy): domain Eukaryota; kingdom Viridiplantae; phylum Streptophyta; class Magnoliopsida; order Malpighiales; family Rhizophoraceae; genus Ceriops; species Ceriops zippeliana. The sequence continues at coordinate 15,117 of JBAPLH010001430.1, read as the reverse complement.
TTGATACATTGGTCATAAAATTAACACATGTGGCTAAACAACCTACCATATTGATTGAATAAAAAAAGTAGAAACAGCATTAAAACTATAAATCCATTTAAATCCATTTGTCAAAGGAGTCATTCATCATGGTTTGCATTCCGCACAAATGTGAACTGGTTCAATTCTGAAATAAAAAGACATCCTATTCACCTCCTGTGAATTAAGCTCCTCTTATTCTTTCCAAGAATATTTTTCATGCAATAACTTTCAAATTACATTTTGCTTCTTCCTTAATGACTATACTCATTATGAAGAAAATGCCCATGGACTATCTATCACATGAATTCATTCAATTTAACAAACATTGGAGTGCTTCATCTTGAATTTCATTTCTTATTGATATTAATTGTTGAATTCAAAATAAGAGAGTGCCTCCCACCATTTCTCTTTAGCAATGCTCCTCTTTTGACTCCAAACACACTTTTTGACACAGTCATCATGAAATTAATATGTGTGGCTAAACAACCTACCATATTGATTGAATCAAAAAGGTAGAAACACCATTAAAACTCTAAATCCATTTAAATCCGTTAGCCAAAGGAGTCATTCATCATGGTTTGCATTCTGTACAAATGTGAACTGTTTCAATTCTGAAATAATAAGACATTCTATTCACCTCATGTGAATTAAGCTCCTCTTATTCTTACCAAGACTATTTTTCATGCAATAACTTTCAAATTACATTTTGCTTCTTCCTTAATGACTATACTCATTATGAAGAAAATGCCCATGGACTATCTATCACATGAATTCATTCAATTTAACAAACAACGGAGTGCTTGATCTTGAATTTCATTTCTTAATGATATTAATTGTTGAATTCAAAATAAGATAGTGCCTCCCACCATTTCTCTTTAGCAATGCTCCTTTTTTGACTCGAAACACACTTTTTGACACAGTGATCATGAAATTAACACGTGTGGCTAAACAACATACCATATTGATTGAATCAAAAAGGTAGAAACACCATTAAAACTCTAAATCCATTTAAATCCGTTAGTCAAAGGAGTCATTCATCATGGTTTGCATTTCGTACAAATGTGAACTGGTTTAATTCTGAAATAATAGGACATTCTATTCACCTCATGTGAATTAAGCTCCTCTTATTGTTACGAAGACTATTTTTCATGCAATAACTTTCAAATTACATTTTGCTTCTTCCTTAATGACTATACTCATTATGAAAAACATGCCCTTGGACCATCTATCACATGAATTCATTCAATTTAACAAACAATGGAGTGCTCCATCTTGAATTTCATTTCTTATTGATATTAATTTTTGAATTCAAAATAAGAGAGTGCCTGCCACCATTTCTCTTTAGCAATGCTCCTCTTTTGACTCCAAACACACTTTTTGACATAGTGATCATGAAATTAACACGTGTGGCTAAACAACCTACCATATTGATTGAATCAAAAAGGTAGAAACACCATTAAAACTCTAAATCCATTTAAATCCGTTAGTCAAAGGAGTCATTCATCATGGTTTGCATGCCGTACAAATGTGAACTGGTTTAATTCTGAAATAATAGGACATTCTATTCACCTCATGTGAATTAAGCTCCTCTTATTCTTACCAAGAATATTTTTCATGCAATAACTTTCAAATTACATTTTGCTTCTTCCTTAATGACTATACTCATTATGAAGAAAATGCCCACGGACTATCTATCACATGAATTCATACAATTTGACAAACAATGGAGTGCTTCATCTTGAATTTGATTTCTTATTGATATTAATTGTTGAATTCAAAATAAGATAGTGCCTCCCACCATTTCTCTTTAGCAATGCTCCTCTTTTGACTCGAAACACACTTTTTGACACAGTGATCATGAAATTAACACGTGTGGCTAAACAACCTACCATATTGATTGAATCAAAAAGGTAGAAACACCATTAAAACTCTAACTCTAAATCCATTTAAATCCGTTAGTCAAAGGAGTCATTCATCATGGTTTGCATGCCGTACAAATATGAACTGGTTTAATTCTGAAATAATAGGACATTCTATTCACCTCATGTGAATTAAGCTCCTCTTATTGTTACCAAGACTATTTTTCATGCAATAACTTTCAAATTACATTTTGCTTCTTCCTTAATGACTATACTCATTATGAAAAAAATGCCCTTGGACCATCTATCACACGAATTCATTCAATTTAACAAACAATGGAGTGCTTCATCTTGAATTTCATTTCTTATTGATATTAATTGTTGAATTCAAAATAAGAGAGTGCCTCCCACCATTTCTCTTTTGCAATGCTCCTCTTTTGACTCCAAACACACACTTTTTGATACATTGGTCATAAAATTAACACATGTGGCTAAACAACCTACCATATTGATTGAATAAAAAAAGTAGAAACAGCATTAAAACTATAAATCCATTTAAATCCATTTGTCAAAGGAGTCATTCATCATGGTTTGCATTCCGCACAAATGTGAACTGGTTCAATTCTGAAATAAAAAGACATCCTATTCACCTCCTGTGAATTAAGCTCCTCTTATTCTTTCCAGGAATATTTTTCATGCAATAACTTTCAAATTACATTTTGCTTCTTCCTTAATGACTATACTCATTATGAAGAAAAAATGCCCATGGACTATCTATCACATGAATTCATTCAATTTAACAAACAATGGAGTGCTTCATCTTGAATTTCATTTCTTATTGATATTAATTGTTGAATTCAAAATAAGAGAGTGCCTCCCACCATTTCTCTTTAGCAATGCTCCTCTTTTGACTCCAAACACACTTTTTGACACAGTCATCATGAAATTAACACGTGTGGCTAAACAACCTACAATATTGATTGAATCAAAAACATAGAAACACCATTAAAACTCTAAATCCATTTAAATCCGTTAATCAAAGGAGTCATTCATCATGGTTTGCATTCCGCACAAATGTGAACTGGTTTAATTCTGAAATAAGAAGACATTCTATTCACCTCATGTAAATTAAGCTCCACTTATTGTGTCCAAGATTATTTTTCATGCAATAACTTTCAAATTACATTTTGCTTCTTCCTTAATGACTATACTCATTCTGAAAAAAATGCCCTTGGATCATCTATCACATGAATTAATTCAATTTAGCAAACAATGGAGTGCTTCATCTTGAATTTCATTTCTTAATGATATGAATTGTTGAATTCAAAATAAGAGAGTGCATACCACCATTTCTCTTTAGCAATGCTCCTCTTTTGACTCCAAACACACTTTTTTGACACAGTGATCATGAAATTAATATGTGTGGCTAAACAACCTACCATATTGATTGAATCAAAAAGGTAGAAACACCATTAAAACTCTAAATCCATTTAAATCCGTTAGCCAAAGGAGTCATTCATCATGGTTTGCATTCTGTACAAATGTGAACTGGTTCAATTCTGAAATAATAAGACATTCTATTCACCTCATGTGAATTAAGCTCCTCTTATTCTTACCAAGACTATTTTTCATGCAATAACTTTCAAATTACATTTTGCTTCTTCCTTAATGACTATACTCATTATGAAGAAAATGCCCATGGACCATCTATCACATGAATTCATTCAATTTAACAAACAATGGAGTGCTTGATCTTGAATTTCATTTCTTAATGATATTAATTGTTGAATTCAAAATAAGAGAGTGCCTCCCACCATTTCTCTTTAGCAATGCTCCTCTTTTGACTCCAAACACACTTTTTGAAACATTGATCATGAAATTAACATGTGTGGCTAAACAACCTACCATATTGATTGAATCAAAAAAGTAGAAACACCATTAAAACTCTAAATCCATTTAAATCCGTTAGTCAAAGGAGTCATTCATCATGGTCTGCATTCCGTACAAATGTGAACTGCTTTAATTCTGAAATAATAAGACATTCTATTCACCTCATGTGAATTAAGCTCCTCTTATTCTTACCAAGAATATTTTTCATGCAATAACTTTCAAATTACATTTTTCTTCTTCCTTAATGACTATACTCATTATGAAGAAAATGCCCACGGACTATCTATCACATGAATTCATTCAATTTGACAAACATTGGAGTGCTTCATCTTGAATTTGATTTCTTATTGATATTAATTGTTGAATTCAAAATAAGATAGTGCCTCCCACCATTTCTCTTTAGCAATGCTCCTCTCTTTTGACTCCAAACACACTTTTTGACACAGTCATCATGAAATTAACACGTGTGGCTAAACAACCTACCATATTGATTGAATCAAAAAGGTAGAAACACCATTAAAACTCTAAATCCATTTAAATCCGTTAGTCAAAGGAGTCATTCATCATCATGGTTTGCATTTCGTACAAATGTGAACTGGTTTAATTCTGAAATAATAAGACATTCTATTCACCTCATGTGAATTAAGTTTTCATCTTATTGTTACCAAGACTATTTTTCATGCAATAACTTTCAAATTACATTTTGCTTCTTCCTTAATGACTATACTCATTATGAAAAAAAATGCCCTTGGACCATCTATCACATTAATTCATTCAATTTAACAAACAATGGAGTGCTTCATCTTGAATTCCATTTCTTATTGATATTAATTGTTGAATTCAAAATAAGAGAGTGCCTCCCACCATTTCTCTTTTGCAATGCTCCGCTTTTGACTCCAAAGACACTTTTTGATACATTGATCATAAAATTAACACGTGTGGCTAAACAACCTACCATATTGATTGAATCACACGTGTGGCTCCTCTTATTGTTACGAAGACTATTTTTCATGCAATAACTTTCAAATTACATTTTGCTTCTTCCTTAATGACTGTACTCATTATGAAAAACATGCCCTTGGACCATCTATCACATGAATTCATTCAATTTAACAAACAATGGAGTGCTCCATCTTGAATTTCATTTCTTATTGATATTAATTGTTGAATTCAAAATAAGAGAGTGCGTGCCACCATTTCTCTTTAGCAATGCTCCTCTTTTGACTCCAAACACACTTTTTGACACAGTGATCATGAAATTAACACGTGTGGCTAAACAACCTACCATATTGATTGAATAAAAAAAGTAGAAACAGCATTAAAACTCTAAATCCATTTAAATCCATTTGTCAAAGGAGTCATTCATCATGGTTTGCATTCCGCACAAATGTGAACTGGTTCAATTCTGAAATAAAAAGACATCCTATTCACCTCCTATGAATTAAGCTCCTCTTATTCTTACCAGGAATATTTTTCATGCAATAGCATTCAAATTACATTTTGCTTCTTCCTTAATGACTATACTCATTATGAAGAAAATGCCCATGGACTATCTCTATCACATGAATTCATTCAATTTAACAAACATTGGAGTGCTTCATCTTGAATTTCATTTCTTATTGATATTAATTGTTGAATTCAAAATAAGAGAGTGGCTCCCACCATTTCTCTTTAGCAATGCTCCTCTTTCGACTCCAAACACACTTTTTGACATAGTGATCATGAAATTAACACGTGTGGCTAAACAACCTACCATATTGATTGAATCAAAAAGGTAGAAACACCATTAAAACTCTAAATCCATTTAAATCCGTTAGTCAAAGGAGTCATTCATCATGGTTTGCATGCCGTACAAATGTGAACTGGTTTAATTCTGAAATAATAGGACATTCTATTCACCTCATGTGAATTAAGCTCCTCTTATTCTTACCAAGAATATTTTTCATGCAATAACTTTCAAATTACATTTTGCTTCTTCCTTAATGACTATACTCATTATGAAGAAAATGCCCACGGACTATCTATCACATGAATTCATTCAATTTGACAAACATTGGAGTGCTTCATCTTGAATTTGATTTCTTATTGATATTAATTGTTGAATTCAAAATAAGATAGTGCCTCCCACCATTTCTCTTTAGCAATGCTCCTCTTTTGACTCCAAACACACTTTTTGAAACATTGATCATGAAATTAACATGTGTGGCTAAACAACCTACCATATTGATTGAATCAAAAAAGTAGAAACACCATTAAAACTCTAAATCCATTTAAATCCGTTAGTCAAAGGAGTCATTCATCATGGTTTGCATTCCGTACAAATGTGAACTGGTTTAATTCTGAAATAATAAGACATTCTATTCACCTCATGTGAATTAAGCTCCTCTTATTCTTACCAAGAATATTTTTCATGCAATAACTTTCAAATTACATTTTTCTTCTTCCTTAATGACTATACTCATTATGAAGAAAATGCCCACGGACTATCTATCACATGAATTCATTCAATTTGGCAAACATTGGAGTGCTTCATCTTGAATTTGATTTCTTATTGATATTAATTGTTGAATTCAAAATAAGATAGTGCCTCCCACCATTTCTCTTTAGCAATGCTCCTCTTTTGACTCCAAACACACTTTTTGACACAGTCATCATGAAATTAACACGTGTGGCTAAACAACCTACCATATTGATTGAATCAAAAAGGTAGAAACACCATTAAAACTCTAAATCCATTTAAATCCGTTAGTCAAAGGAGTCATTCATCATGGTTTGCATTTCGTACAAATGTGAACTGGTTTAATTCTGAAATAATAAGACATTCTATTCACCTCATGTGAATTAAGTTCATCTTATTGTTACCAAGACTATTTTTCATGCAATAACTTTCAAATTACATTTTGCTTCTTCCTTAATGACTATACTCATTATGAAAAAAATGCCCTTGGACCATCTATCACATTAATTCATTCAATTTAACAAACAATGGAGTGCTTCATCTTGAATTCCATTTCTTATTGATATTAATTGTTGAATTCAAAATAAGAGAGTGCCTCCCACCATTTCTCTTTTGCAATGCTCCGCTTTTGACTCCAAAGACACTTTTTGATACATTGATCATAAAATTAACACGTGTGGCTAAACAACCTACCATATTGATTGAATCACACGTGTGGCTCCTCTTATTGTTACGAAGACTATTTTTCATGCAATAACTTTCAAATTACATTTTGCTTCTTCCTTAATGACTATACTCATTATGAAAAACATGCCCTTGGACCATCTATCACATGAATTCATTCAATTTAACAAACAATGGAGTGCTCCATCTTGAATTTCATTTCTTATTGATATTAATTGTTGAATTCAAAATAAGAGAGTGCCTGCCACCATTTCTCTTTAGCAATGCTCCTCTTTTGGCTCCAAACACACTTTTTGACACAGTGATCATGAAATTAACACGTGTGGCTAAACAACCTACCATATTGATTGAATAAAAAAAGTAGAAACAGCATTAAAACTCTAAATCCATTTAAATCCATTTGTCAAAGGAGTCATTCATCATGGTTTGCATTCCGCACAAATGTGAACTGGTTCAATTCTGAAATAAAAAGACATCCTATTCACCTCCTATGAATTAAGCTCCTCTTATTCTTACCAGGAATATTTTTCATGCAATAGCATTCAAATTACATTTTGCTTCTTCCTTAATGACTATACTCATTATGAAGAAAATGCCCATGGACTATCTATCACATGAATTCATTCAATTTAACAAACATTGGAGTGCTTCATCTTGAATTTCATTTCTTATTGATATTAATTGTTGAATTCAAAATAAGAGAGTGGCTCCCACCATTTCTCTTTAGCAATGCTCCTCTTTCGACTCCAAACACACTTTTTGACATAGTGATCATGAAATTAACACGTGTGGCTAAACAACCTACCATATTGATTGAATCAAAAAGGTAGAAACACCATTAAAACTCTAAATCCATTTAAATCCGTTAGTCAAAGGAGTCATTCATCATGGTTTGCATGCCGTACAAATGTGAACTGGTTTAATTCTGAAATAATAGGACATTCTATTCACCTCATGTGAATTAAGCTCCTCTTATTCTTACCAAGAATATTTTTCATGCAATAACTTTCAAATTACATTTTGCTTCTTCCTTAATGACTATACTCATTATGAAGAAAATGCCCACGGACTATCTATCACATGAATTCATACAATTTGACAAACATTGGAGTGCTTCATCTTGAATTTGATTTCTTATTGATATTAATTGTTGAATTCAAAATAAGATAGTGCCTCCCACCATTTCTCTTTAGCAATGCTCCTCTTTTGACTCGAAACACACTTTTTGACACAGTGATCATGAAATTAACACGTGTGGCTAAACAACCTACCATATTGATTGAATCAAAAAGGTAGAAACACCATTAAAACTCTAAATCCATTTAAATCCGTTAGTCAAAGGAGTCATTCATCATGGTTTGCATGCCGTACAAATATGAACTGGTTTAATTCTGAAATAATAGGACATTCTATTCACCTCATGTGAATTAAGCTCCTCTTATTGTTACCAAGACTATTTTTCATGCAATAACTTTCAAATTACATTTTGCTTCTTCCTTAATGACTATACTCATTATGAAAAAAATGCCCTTGGACCATCTATCACACGAATTCATTCAATTTAACAAACAATGGAGTGCTTCATCTTGAATTTCATTTCTTATTGATATTAATTGTTGAATTCAAAATAAGAGAGTGCCTCCCACCATTTCTCTTTTGCAATGCTCCTCTTTTGACTCCAAACACACTTTTTGATACATTGGTCATAAAATTAACACATGTGGCTAAACAACCTACCATATTGATTGAATAAAAAAAGTAGAAACAGCATTAAAACTATAAATCCATTTAAATCCATTTGTCAAAGGAGTCATTCATCATGGTTTGCATTCCGCACAAATGTGAACTGGTTCAATTCTGAAATAAAAAGACATCCTATTCACCTCCTGTGAATTAAGCTCCTCTTATTCTTTCCAGGAATATTTTTCATGCAATAACTTTCAAATTACATTTTGCTTCTTCCTTAATGACTATACTCATTATGAAGAAAATGCCCATGGACTATCTATCACATGAATTCATTCAATTTAACAAACAATGGAGTGCTTCATCTTGAATTTCATTTCTTATTGATATTAATTGTTGAATTCAAAATAAGAGAGTGCCTCCCACCATTTCTCTTTAGCAATGCTCCTCTTTTGACTCCAAACACACTTTTTGACACAGTCATCATGAAATTAACACGTGTGGCTAAACAACCTACAATATTGATTGAATCAAAAACATAGAAACACCATTAAAACTCTAAATCCATTTAAATCCGTTAATCAAAGGAGTCATTCATCATGGTTTGCATTCCGCACAAATGTGAACTGGTTTAATTCTGAAATAAGAAGACATTCTATTCACCTCATGTAAATTAAGCTCCACTTATTGTGTCCAAGATTATTTTTCATGCAATAACTTTCAAATTACATTTTGCTTCTTCCTTAATGACTATACTCATTCTGAAAAAAAATGCCCTTGGATCATCTATCACATGAATTAATTCAATTTAGCAAACAATGGAGTGCTTCATCTTGAATTTCATTTCTTAATGATATGAATTGTTGAATTCAAAATAAGAGAGAGTGCATACCACCATTTCTCTTTAGCAATGCTCCTCTTTTGACTCCAAACACACTTTTTGACACAGTGATCATGAAATTAATATGTGTGGCTAAACAACCTACCATATTGATTGAATCAAAAAGGTAGAAACACCATTAAAACTCTAAATCCATTTAAATCCGTTAGCCAAAGGAGTCATTCATCATGGTTTGCATTCTGTACAAATGTGAACTGGTTCAATTCTGAAATAATAAGACATTCTATTCACCTCATGTGAATTAAGCTCCTCTTATTCTTACCAAGACTATTTTTCATGCAATAACTTTCAAATTACATTTTGCTTCTTCCTTAATGACTATACTCATTATGAAGAAAATGCCCATGGACCATCTATCACATGAATTCATTCAATTTAACAAACAATGGAGTGCTTGATCTTGAATTTCATTTCTTAATGATATTAATTGTTGAATTCAAAATAAGAGAGTGCCTCCCACCATTTCTCTTTAGCAATGCTCCTCTTTTGACTCCAAACACACTTTTTGAAACATTGATCATGAAATTAACATGTGTGGCTAAACAACCTACCATATTGATTGAATCAAAAAAGTAGAAACACCATTAAAACTCTAAATCCATTTAAATCCGTTAGTCAAAGGAGTCATTCATCATGGTTTGCATTCCGTACAAATGTGAACTGCTTTAATTCTGAAATAATAAGACATTCTATTCACCTCATGTGAATTAAGCTCCTCTTATTCTTACCAAGAATATTTTTCATGCAATAACTTTCAAATTACATTTTTCTTCTTCCTTAATGACTATACTCATTATGAAGAAAATGCCCACGGACTATCTATCACATGAATTCATTCAATTTGACAAACATTGGAGTGCTTCATCTTGAATTTGATTTCTTATTGATATTAATTGTTGAATTCAAAATAAGATAGTGCCTCCCACCATTTCTCTTTAGCAATGCTCCTCTTTTGACTCCAAACACACTTTTTGACACAGTCATCATGAAATTAACACGTGTGGCTAAACAACCTACCATATTGATTGAATCAAAAAGGTAGAAACACCATTAAAACTCTAAATCCATTTAAATCCGTTAGTCAAAGGAGTCATTCATCATGGTTTGCATTTCGTACAAATGTGAACTGGTTTAATTCTGAAATAATAAGACATTCTATTCACCTCATGTGAATTAAGTTCATCTTATTGTTACCAAGACTATTTTTCATGCAATAACTTTCAAATTACATTTTGCTTCTTCCTTAATGACTATACTCATTATGAAAAAAATGCCCTTGGACCATCTATCACATTAATTCATTCAATTTAACAAACAATGGAGTGCTTCATCTTGAATTCCATTTCTTATTGATATTAATTGTTGAATTCAAAATAAGAGAGTGCCTCCCACCATTTCTCTTTTGCAATGCTCCGCTTTTGACTCCAAAGACACTTTTTGATACATTGATCATAAAAATTAACACGTGTGGCTAAACAACCTACCATATTGATTGAATCACACGTGTGGCTCCTCTTATTGTTACGAAGACTATTTTTCATGCAATAACTTTCAAATTACATTTTGCTTCTTCCTTAATGACTATACTCATTATGAAAAACATGCCCTTGGACCATCTATCACATGAATTCATTCAATTTAACAAACAATGGAGTGCTCCATCTTGAATTTCATTTCTTATTGATATTAATTGTTGAATTCAAAATAAGAGAGTGCCTGCCACCATTTCTCTTTAGCAATGCTCCTCTTTTGACTCCAAACACACTTTTTGACACAGTGATCATGAAATTAACACGTGTGGCTAAACAACCTACCATATTGATTGAATAAAAAAAGTAGAAACAGCATTAAAACTCTAAATCCATTTAAATCCATTTGTCAAAGGAGTCATTCATCATGGTTTGCATTCCGCACAAATGTGAACTGGTTCAATTCTGAAATAAAAAGACATCCTATTCACCTCCTGTGAATTAAGCTCCTCTTCTTCTTACCAGGAATATTTTTCATGCAATAGCATTCAAATTACATTTTGCTTCTTCCTTAATGACTATACTCATTATGAAGAAAATGCCCATGGACTATCTATCACATGAATTCATTCAATTTAACAAACATTGGAGTGCTTCATCTTGAATTTCATTTCTTATTGATATTAATTGTTGAATTCAAAATAAGAGAGTGGCTCCCACCATTTCTCTTTAGCAATGCTCCTCTTTCGACTCCAAACACACTTTTTGACATAGTGATCATGAAATTAACACGTGTGGCTAAACAACCTACCATATTGATTGAATCAAAAAGGTAGAAACACCATTAAAACTCTAAATCCATTTAAATCCGTTAGTCAAAGGAGTCATTCATCATGGTTTGCATGCCGTACAAATGTGAACTGGTTTAATTCTGAAATAATAGGACATTCTATTCACCTCATGTAAATTAAGCTCCTCTTATTCTTACCAAGAATATTTTTCATGCAATAACTTTCAAATTACATTTTGCTTCTTCCTTAATGACTATACTCATTATGAAGAAAATGCCCACGGACTATCTATCACATGAATTCATTCAATTTGACAAACATTGGAGTGCTTCATCTTGAATTTGATTTCTTATTGATATTAATTGTTGAATTCAAAATAAGATAGTGCCTCCCACCATTTCTCTTTAGCAATGCTCCTCTTTTGACTCGAAACACACTTTTTGACACAGTGATCATGAAATTAACACGTGTGGCTAAACAACATACCATATTGCTTGAATCAAAAAGGTAGAAACACCATTAAAACTCTAAAGCCATTTAAATCCGTTAGTCAAAGGAGTCATTCATCATGGTTTGCATTTCGTACAAATGTGAACTGGTTTAATTCTGAAATAATAAGACATTCTATTCACCTCATGTGAATTAAGTTCATCTTATTGTTACCAAGACTATTTTTCATGCAATAACTTTCAAATTACATTTTGCTTCTTCCTTAATGACTATACTCATTATGAAAAAAATGCCCTTGGACCATCTATCACATAAATTCATTCAATTTAACAAACAATGGAGTGCTTCATCTTGAATTCCATTTCTTATTGATATTAATTGTTGAATTCAAAATAAGAGAGTGCCTCCCACCATTTCTCTTTTGCAATGCTCCGCTTTTGACTCCAAAGACACTTTTTGATACATTGATCATAAAATTAACACGTGTGGCTAAACAACCTACCATATTGATTGAATCACACCTGTGGCTCCTCTTATTGTTACAAAGACTATTTTTCACGCAATAACTTTCAAATTACATTTTGCTTCTTCCTTAATGACTATACTCATTATGAAAAACATGCCCTTGGACCATCTATCATATGAATTCATTCAATTTAACAAACAATGCAGTGCTCCATCTTGAATTTCATTTCTTATTGATATTAATTTTTGAATTCAAAATAAGAGAGTGCCTCCCACCATTTCTCTTTAGCAATGCTCCTCTTTTGACTCCAAACACACTTTTTGACACAGTGATCATGAAATTAACACGTGTGGCTAAACAACCTACCATATTGATTGAATAAAAAAAGTAGAAACAGCATAAAAACTCTAAATCCATTTAAATCCATTTGTCAAAGGAGTCATTCATCATGGTTTGCATTCCGCACAAATGTGAACTGGTTCAATTCTGAAATAAAAAGACATCCTATTCACCTCCTGTGAATTAAGCTCCTCTTATTCTTACCAGGAATATTTTTCATGCAATACCTTTCAAATTACATTTTGCTTCTTCCTTAATGACTATACTCATTATGAAGAAAATGCCCATGGACTATCTATCACATGAATTCATTCAATTTAACAAACATTGGAGTGCTTCATCTTGAATTTCATTTCTTATTGATATTAATTGTTGAATTCAAAATAAGAGAGTGGCTCCCACCATTTCTCTTTAGCAATGCTCCTCTTTCGACTCCAAAGACACTTTTTGACATAGTGATCATGAAATTAACACGTGTGGCTAAACAACCTACCATATTGATTGAATCAAAAAGGTAGAAACACCATTAAAACTCTAAATCCATTTAAATCCGTTAGTCAAAGGAGTCATTCATCATGGTTTGCATGCCGTACAAATGTGAACTGGTTTAATTCTGAAATAATAGGATATTCTATTCACCTCATGTGAATTAAGCTCCTCTTATTGTTACCAAGACTATTTTTCATGCAATAACTTTCAAATTACATTTTGCTTCTTCCTTAATGACTATACTCATTATGAAAAAAATGCCCTTGGACCATCTATCACACGAATTCATTCAATTTAACAAACAATGGAGTGCTTCATCTTGAATTTCATTTCTTATTGATATTAATTGTTGAATTCAAAATAAGAGAGTGCCTCCCACCATTTCTCTTTTGCAATGCTCCTCTTTTGACTCCAAACACACTTTTTGATACATTGGTCATAAAATTAACACATGTGGCTAAACAACCTACCATATTGATTGAATAAAAAAAGTAGAAATAGCATTAAAACTATAAATCCATTTAAATCCATTTGTCAAAGGAGTCATTCATCATGGTTTGCATTCCGCACAAATGTGAACTGGTTTCAATTCTGAAATAAAAAAGACATCCTATTCACCTCCTGTGAATTAAGCTCCTCTTATTCTTTCCCAGGAATATTTTTCATGCAATAACTTTCAAATTACATTTTGCTTCTTCCTTAATGACTATACTCATTATGAAGAAAATGCCCATGGACTATCTATCACATGAATTCATTCAATTTAACAAACATTGGAGTGCTTCATCTTGAATTTCATTTCTTATTGATATTAATTGTTGAATTCAAAATAAGAGAGTGGCTCCCACCATTTCTCTTTTAGCAATGCTCCTCTTTCGACTCCAAACACACTTTTTGACATAGTGATCATGAAATTAACACGTGTGGCTAAACAACCTACCATATTGATTGAATCAAAAAGGTAGAAACACCATTAAAACTCTAAATCCATTTAAATCCGTTAGTCAAAGGAGTCATTCATCATGGTTTGCATGCCGTACAAATGTGAACTGGTTTAATTCTGAAATAATAGGACATTCTATTCACCTCATGTGAATTAAGCTCCTCTTATTGTTACCAAGACTATTTTTCATGCAATAACTTTCAAATTACATTTTGCTTCTTCCTTAATGACTATACTCATTATGAAAAAAATGCCCTTGGACCACCTATCACACGAATTCATTCAATTTAACAAACAATGGAGTGCTTCATCTTGAATTTCATTTCTTATTGATATTAATTGTTGAATTCAAAATAAGAGAGTGCCTCCCACCATTTCTCTTTTGCAATGCTCCTCTTTTGACTCCAAACACACTTTTTGATACATTGATCATAAAATTAACACGTGTGGCTAAACAACCTACAATATTGATTGAATCACACGTGTGGCTCCTCTTATTGTTACGAAGACTATTTCTCATGCAATAAATTTCAAATTACATTTTGCTTCTTCCTTAATGACTATACTCATTATGAAAAAAATGCCCTTGGACCATCTATCACATGAATTCATTCAATTTAACAAACAATGGAGTGCTTCATCTTGAATTCCATTTCTTATTGATAGTAATT
>JBAPLH010001429.1:0-88726 GCA_037897445.1 Ceriops zippeliana | reverse complement strand
CTTCGTTTGGTGGAAGTAAACACATTTAGAGTGTTAATAGAGTTTAGAATTGTTTGTTGTAATGAATATAGTTAGTAGTTTAGGCACAAGTATTAATTTCGTGATCTTTGTATCAAAAAGTGTGTTTGTAAATAGAACAGGATACTTTATATGAAGAAATGATGGAACAGACTCTTTATTTTGTATTTCAACCAATTAATATCAATAAGAAAAGCAAATCAAGATCAGGGACTCCATTGTTTGTTGGAATTGAAAGAATTCAGGGTATAGATTGTTCATGGATATTGATTTCACAATTAATATAGTCGTTAAGTATGAAAAGAACGATAATTTCATGGTCATTGAATGAAAAATAGTCTTTGGAACAGAAAGAGGAGTGTAATTAGCTTGATGCGCATTGAATGTCTCATTATTTTTGAATGAAACGACTTAACAATATTACGAAATACAAACCCAGATGAATGAATTCTTCGATTGGTGGAAGTAAACACATTTAGAGTGTTAATAGGGTTTAGAATAGTTTGTTTTAATGAATATACTTAGTAGTTTGGGCACAAGTGTGAATTTCATGATCTTTTTATCAAAATGCGTGTTTGTAGACAAAAAAGGATACTTGCTAAGAAGAAATGATGGGACGGACTCTTTATTTTATATTTCAACCAATTAATATCAATAAGAATAACAAATCAATATCAGCGACTCCATTGTTTGTTGGAATTGAAAGAATTCAGGGTATAGATGGTTCATGGATATTGATTTCACAATTAATATAGTCGTTAAGTATGAAACAAACGATAGTTTCATGGTCATTGAATGAAAAATAGTCTTTGGAACAGAAAGAGGAGTGTAATTAGCTGGAGGAGCATTGAATGTCTCATTATTTTTGAATGAAACTACATAACAATAGTACGAAATGCAAACCAAGATGAATGAATTCTTCTATTGGTGGAAGTAAACACATTTAGAGTGTTAATAGGGTTTAGAATGGTTTGTTTTAATGAATATACTTAGTAGTTTAGGCACAAGTGTGAATTTCATGATATTTGTATCAAAAAGTGTGTTTGTAGACAAAAAAGGATACTTGCTAAGTAGAAATGATGGGACGGACTCTTTATTTTGTATTTTAACCAATTAATATCAATAAGAAAAGGAAATCAAGATCAGGGACACCATTGTTTGTTGGAATTGAAAGAATTAAGGGTATAGATGGTTTATGGATATTGATTTCACAATTAATATAGTCGTTAAATATGATACAAACGATAATTTCATGGTCATTGAATGAAAAATAGTCTTTGGAACAGAAAGAGGAGTGCAATGAGCTGGATGCGCATTGAATGTCTCATTAGTTTTGAATGAAACTACATAACAATTGTACAAAATGCAAACCAAGATGAATGAATTCTTCGATTGGTGGAAGTAAACACATTTTGAATGTTAATAGGGTTTAGAATGGTTTGTTTTAATGAATATTGTCAATAGTTTAGGCACAAGTGTTAATTTCATGATCTTTGTATCAAAAAGTGTGTTTGTAGACAAAAAAGGATACTTGCGAAGAAGAAATGATGGGACGGACTCTTTATTTTGTATTTCAACCAATTAATATCAATAAGAAAAGCAAATCAAGATCAAGGACTCCATTGTTTGTTGGAATTGAAAGAATTCAGGGTATAGATGGTTCATGGATATTGATTTCACAATTAATATAGTCGTTAAGTTTGAAACAAACGATAATTTCATGGTCATTGAATGAAAAATAGTCTTTGGAACAGAAAGAGGAGTGTAATTAGCTGGAGGCGCATTGAATGTCTCATTATTTTTGAATGAAACTACTTAACAATAGTACGAAATGCAAAGCAAGATGAATGAATTCTTCGATTGGTGGAAGTAAACACATTTAGAGTGTTAATAGGGTTTAGAATGGTTTGTTTTAATGAATATACTTAGTAGTTTACGCACAAGTGTGAATTTCATGATATTTGTATCAAAAATTATGTTTGTAGACAAAAAAGGATACTTGCTAAGTAGAAATGATGGGACAGACTCTTTATTTTGTATTTCAACCAATTAATATCAATAAGAAAAGCAAATCAAGATCAGGGACTCCATTGTTTGTTGGAATTGAAAGAATTTAGGGTATAGATGGTTCATGGATATTGATTTCACAATTAATATAGTCGTTAAGTATGAAACAAATGATAATTTCATGGTCATTGAATGAAAAATAGTCTTTAAAACAGAAAGAGGAGTGTAATTAGTTGGAGGCGCATTGAATGTTTCATTATTTTTGAATGAAACTACTTAACAATTGTACTAAATGCAAACCAAGATGAATGAATTCTGCGATTGGTGGAAGTAAACACATTTAGAGTGTTAATAGAGTTTAGAATGGTTTGTTTTAATGAATATAGTTAGTAGTTTAGGCACAATTGTTAATTTCATGATCTTTGTATCAAAAAGTGTGTTTGTAAACAAAACGGGATACTTGCAATGAAAAAATGATGGGACAGACTCTTTATTTTGTATTTCAACCAATTAATATCAATAAGAAAAGCAAATCAAGATCAGGGACTCCATTGTTTGTTGGAATTGAAAGAATTCATGTATAGATGGTTCATGGATATTGATTTCACAATTAATATAGTCGTTAAGTATGATACAAAATATAATTTCATGGTCATTGAATGAAAAATAGTCTTTGGAATAGAAAGAGGCGTGTAATTAGCTGGATGCACATTGAATGTTTCATTATTTTTGAATGAAACTACTTAACAATTGTACTAAATGCAAACCAAGATGAATAAATTCTGCGATTGGTGGAAGTAAACACATTTAGAGTGTTAATAGAGTTTAGAATTGTTTGTTGTAATGAATATAGTTAGTAGTTTAGGCACAAGTGTTAATTTCATGATCTTTGTATCAAAAAGTGTGTTTGTAAACAAAACGGGATACTTGCAATGAAGAAATGATGGGACAGACTCTTTATTTTGTATTTTAAACAATTAATATCAATAAGAAAAGCAAATCAAGATCAGGGACTCCATTGTTTGTTGGAATTGAAAGAATTCAGGGTATAGATGGTTCATGGATATTGATTTCACAATTAATATAGTCGTTAAGTATGATACAAACGATAATTTCATGGTCATTGAATGAAAAATAGTCTTTGGAACAGAAAGAAGAGTGTAATTAGCTGGAGGCGCATTGAATGTCTCTTTATTTTTCAATGAAACTACCTAACAATAGTACGAAATGCAAACCAAGATGAATGAATTCTTCGATTGGTGGAAGTAAACACATTTAAAGTGTTAATAGGGTTTAGAATGGTTTGTTTTAATGAATATACTTAGTAGTTTAGGCACAAGTGTGAATTTCATGATCTTTTTATCAAAATGTGTGTTTGTAGAAAAAAAAAAGGATACTTGCTAAGAAGAAATGATGGGACGGATTCTTTATTTTGTATTTCAACCAATTAAAATCAATAAGAATAGCAAATCATGATCCGTGACTCCATTGTTTGTTGGAATTGAAAGAATTCAGGGTATAGATTCTTCATGGATATTGATTTCCCAATTAATATAGTCGTTAAGCATGAAACAAACGATAATTTCATGGTCATTGAATGAAAAATAGTCTTTGGAACAGAAAGAGGAGTGTAATTAGCTGGAGGCGCATTGAATGTCTCATTATTTTTGAATGAAACGACTTAACAATAGTACGAAATACAAACCCAGATGAATGAATTCTTCGATTGGTGGAAGTAAACACATTTAGAGTGTTAATAGGGTTTAGAAAAGTTTGTATTAATGAATATACTTAGTAGTTTAGGCACAAGTGTGAATTTCATGATCTTTTTATCAAAATGTGTTTTTGTAGACAAAAAAGGATCCTTGCTAAGAAGAAATGATGGGACAGACTCTTTATTTTGTATTTCAACCAATTAATATCAATAAAAATAGCAAATCAATATCAGCGACTCCATTGTTTGTTGGAATTGAAAGAATTCAGGGTATAGATGGTTCATGGATATTGATTTCACAATTAATATAGTCGTTAAGTATGATACAAACGATAATTTCATGGTCATTGAATGAAAAATAGTCTTTGGAACAGAAAGAGGAGTGTAATTAGCTGGAGGCGCATTGAATGTCTCTTTATTTTTCAATGAAACTACTTAACAATAGTACGAAACGCAAACCAAGTTGAATGAATTCTTCGATTGGTGGAAGTAAACACATTTAAAGTGTTAATAGGGTTTAGAATGGTTTGTTTTAATGAATATACTTAGTAGTTTAGGCACAAGTGTGAATTTCATGATCTTTTTATCAAAATGTGTGTTTGTAGAAAAAAAAAAAAAAAGGATACTTGCTAAGAAGAAATGATGGGACGGACTCTTTATTTTGTATTTCAACCAATTAAAATCAATATGAATAGCAAATAATGATTAGCGACTCCATTGTTTGTTGGAATTGAAAGAATTCAGGGTATAGATGGTTCATATATATTGATTTCCCAATTAATATAGTCGTTAAGCATGAAACAAACGATAATTTCATGGTCATTGAATGAAAAATAGTCTTTGGAACAGAAAGAGGAGTGTAATTAGCTGGAGGCGCATTGAATGCCTCATTATTTTTGAATGAAACGACTTAACAATAGTACGAAATACAAACCCAGATGAATGAATTCTTCGATTGGTGGAAGTAAACACATTTAGAGTGTTAATAGGGTTTAGAATAGTTTGTTTTAATGAATATACTTAGTAGTTTGGGTACAAGTGTGAATTTAATAATCTTTTTATCAAAATGTGTGTTTGTAGACAAAAAAGGATACGTGCTAAGAAGAAATGATGGGACGGACTCTTTATTTTGTATTTCAACCAATTAAAATCAATATGAATAGCAAATCATGATTAGCGACTCCATTGTTTGTTGGAATTGAAAGAATTCAGGGTGTAGATGGTTCATGGATATTGATTTCCCAATTAATATAGTCGTTAAGCATGAAACAAACGATAATTTCATGGTCATTGAATGAAAAATAGTCTTTGGAACAGAAAGAGGAGTGTAATTAGCTGGAGGCGCATTGAATGTCTCATTATTTTTGAATGAAACGACTTAACAATAGTACAAAATATAAACCCAGATGAATGAATTCTTCGATTGGTGGAAGTAAACACATTTAGAGTGTTAATAGGGTTTAGAATAGTTTGTTTTAATGAATATACTTAGTAGTTTGGGCACAAGTGTGAATTTCATGATCTTTTTATCAAAATGTGTGTTTGTAGAAAAAAAAAGGATACTTGCTAAGAAGAAATGATGGGACGGACTCTTTATTTTGTATTTCAACCAATTAAAATCAATAAGAATAGCAAATCATGATCAGTGACTCCATTGTTTGTTGGAATTGAAAGAATTCAGAGTATAGATGGTTCATGGATATTGATTTCACAATTAATATAGTCCTTAAGTATGAAATTTCATGGTCATTGAATGAAAAATAGTCTTTGGAACGGAAAGAGGAGTGTAATTAGCTGGAGGTGCATTGAATGTCTCATTATTTTTGAATGAAACGACTTAACAATAGTACGAAATACAAACCCAGATGAATGAATTCTTCGATTGGTGGAAGTAAACACATTTCGAGTGTTAATAGGGTTTAGAAAAGTTTGTATTAACGAATATACTTAGTAGTTTAGGCACAAGTGTGAATTTCATGATCTTTTTATCAAAATGTGTTTTTGTAGAAAAAAAAGGATCCTTGCTAAGAAGAAATGATGGGACGGACTCTTTATTTTGTATTTCAACCAATTAATATCAATAAAAATAGCAAATCAATATCAGCGACTCCATTGTTTGTTGGAATTGAAAGAATTCAGGGTATAGATGGTTCATGGATATTGATTTCACAATTAATATAGTCGTTAAGTATGATACAAACGATAATTTCATGGTCATTGAATGAAAAATAGTCTTTGGAACAGAAAGAGGAGTGTAATTAGCTGGAGGCGCATTGAATGTCTCTTTATTTTTCAATGAAACTACTTAACAATAGTACGAAATGCAAACCAAGATGAATGAATTCTTCGATTGGTGGAAGTAAACACATTTAAAGTGTTAATAGGGTTTAGAATGGTTTGTTTTAATGAATATACTTAGTAGTTTAGGCACAAGTGTGAATTTCATGATCTTTTTATCAAAATGTGTGTTTGTAGAAAAAAAAAGGATACTTGCTAAGAAGAAATGATGGGACGGACTCTTTATTTTGTATTTCAACCAATTAAAATCAATAAGAATAGCAAATCATGATCAGTGACTCCATTGTTTGTTGGAATTGAAAGAATTCAGGGTATAGATGGTTCATGGATATTGATTTCACAATTAATATAGTCCTTAAGTATGAAACAAACGATAATTTCATGGTCATTGAATGAAAAATAGTCTTTGGAACAGAAAGAGGAGTGTGATTAGCTGGAGGCGCATTGAATGTCTCATTATTTTTTAATGAAACGACTTAACAATAGTACGAAATACAAACCCAGATGAATGAATTCTTCGATTGGTGGAAGTAAACACATTTAGAGTGTTAATAGGGTTTATAAAAGTTTGTATTAATGAATATACTTAGTAGTTTAGGCACAAGTGTGAATTTCATGATATTTGTATCAACAAGTGTGTTTGTAGACAAAAAAGGATCCTTGCTAAGAAGAAATGATGGGACGGACTCTTTATTTTGTATTTCAACCAATTAATATCAATAAAAATAGCAAATCAATATCAGCGACTCCATTGTTTGTTGGAATTGAAAGAATTCAGGGTATAGATGGTTCATGGATATTGATTTCACAATTAATATAGTCGTTAAGTATGATACAAACGATAATTTCATGGTCATTGAATGAAAAATAGTCTTTGGAACAGAAAGAGGAGTGTAATTAGCTGGAGGCACATTGAATGTCTCTTTATTTTTCAATGAAACTACTTAACAATAGTACGAAATGCAAACCAAGATGAATGAATTCTTCGATAGGTGGAAGTAAACACATTTAAAGTGTTAAGAGGGTTTAGAATGGTTTGTTTTAATGAATATACTTAGTAGTTCAGGCACAAGTGTGAATTTCATGATCTTTTTATCAAAATGTGTGTTTGTAGAAAAAAAAAAGGATACTTGCTAAGAAGAAATGATGGGACGGACTCTTTATTTTGTATTTCAACCAATTAAAATCAATATGAATAGCAAATAATGATTAGCGACTCCATTGTTTGTTGGAATTGAAAGAATTCAGGGTATAGATGGTTCATGGATATTGATTTCCCAATTAATATAGTCGTTAAGCATGAAACAAACGATAATTTCATGGTCATTGAATGAAAAATAGTCTTTGGAACAAAAAGAGGAGTGTAATTAGCTGGAGGCGCATTGAATGCCTCATTATTTTTGAATGAAACGACTTAACAATAGTACGAAATACAAACCCAGATGAATGAATTCTTCGATTGGTGGAAGTAAACACATTTAGAGTGTTAATAGGGTTTAGAATAGTTTGTTTTAATGAATATACTTAGTAGTTTGGGTACAAGTGTGAATTTAATAATCTTTTTATCAAAATGTGTGTTTGTAGACAAAAAAAGGATACGTGCTAAGAAGAAATGATGGGACGGACTCTTTATTTTGTATTTCAACCAATTAAAATCAATATGAATAGCAAATCATGATTAGCGACTCCATTGTTTGTTGGAATTGAAAGAATTCAGGGTGTAGATGGTTCATGGATATTGATTTCCCAATTAATATAGTCGTTAAGCATGAAACAAACGATAATTTCATGGTCATTGAATGAAAAATAGTCTTTGGAACAGAAAGAGGAGTGTAATTAGCTGGAGGCGCATTGAATGTCTCATTATTTTTGAATGAAACGACTTAACAATAGTACAAAATATAAAAACCCAGATGAATGAATTCTTCGATTGGTGGAAGTAAACACATTTAGAGTGTTAATAGGGTTTAGAATAGTTTGTTTTAATGAATATACTTAGTAGTTTAGGCACAAGTGTGAATTTCATGATCTTTTTATCAAAATGTGTGTTTGTAGAAAAAAAAAGGATACTTGCTAAGAAGAAATGATGGGACGGACTCTTTATTTTGTATTTCAACCAATTAAAATCAATAAGAATAGCAAATCATGATCAGTGACTCCATTGTTTGTTGGAATTGAAAGAATTCAGAGTATAGATGGTTCATGGATATTGATTTCACAATTAATATAGTCCTTAAGTATGAAATTTCATGGTCATTGAATGAAAAATAGTCTTTGGAACGGAAAGAGGAGTGTAATTAGCTGGAGGTGCATTGAATGTCTCATTATTTTTGAATGAAACGACTTAACAATAGTACGAAATACAAACCCAGATGAATGAATTCTTCGATTGGTGGTAGTAAACACATTTAGAGTGTTAATAGGGTTTAGAAAAGTTTGTATTAATGAATATACTTAGTAGTTTAGGCACAAGTGTGAATTTCATGATCTTTTTATCAAAATGTGTTTTTGTAGAAAAAAAAGGATCCTTGCTAAGAAGAAATGATGGGACGGACTCTTTATTTTGTATTTCAACCAATTAATATCAATAAAAATAGCAAATCAATATCAGCGACTCCATTGTTTGTTGGAATTGAAAGAATTCAGGGTATAGATGGTTCATGGATATTGATTTCACAATTAATATAGTCGTTAAGTATGATACAAACGATAATTTCATGGTCATTGAATAAAAAATAGTCTTTGGAACAGAAAGAGGAGTGTAATTAGCTGGAGGCGCATTGAATGTCTCTTTATTTTTCAATGAAACTACGTAACAATAGTACGAAACGCAAACCAAGTTGAATGAATTCTTCGATTGGTGGAAGTAAACACATTTAAAGTGTTAATAGGGTTTAGAATGGTTTGTTTTAATGAATATACTTAGTAGTTTAGGCACAAGTGTGAATTTCATGATCTTTTTATCAAAATGTGTGTTTGTAGAAAAAAAAAAAAGGATACTTGCTAAGAAGAAATGATGGGACGGACTCTTTATTTTGTATTTCAACCAATTAAAATCAATATGAATAGCAAATAATGATTAGCGACTCCATTGTTTGTTGGAATTGAAAGAATTCAGGGTATAGATGGTTCATGGATATTGATTTCCCAATTAATATAGTCGTTAAGCATGAAACAAACGATAATTTCATGGTCATTGAATGAAAAATAGTTTTTGGAACAGAAAAAGGAGTGTAATTAGCTGGAGGCGCATTGAATGCCTCATTATTTTTGAATGAAACGACTTAACAATAGTACAGAATACAAACCCAGATGAATGAATTCTTCGATTGGTGGAAGTAAACACATTTAGAGTGTTAATAGGGTTTAGAATAGTTTGTTTTAATGAATATACTTAGTAGTTTGGGTACAAGTGTGAATTTAATAATCTTTTTATCAAAATGTGTGTTTGTAGACAAAAAAGGATACTTGCTAAGAAGAAATGATGGCACGGACTCTTTATTTTGTATTTCAACCAATTAATATCAATAAGAATAGCAAATCAATATCGGCGACTCCATTGTTTGTTGGAAGTGAAAGAATTCAGGTTGTAGATGGTTCATGGATATTGATTTCACAATTAATATAGTCGTTAAGTATGAAACAAACGATAATTTCATGGTCATTGAATGAAAAATAGTCTTTGGAACAGAAAGAGGAGTGTAATTAGCTGGATGAGCATTGAATGTCTCATTATTTTTGAATGAAACTACTTAACAATAGTACGAAATGCAAACCAAGATGTCTGAATTCTTCGATTGGTGGAAGTAAACACATTTAGAGTGTTAATATGGTTTAGAATGGTTTGTTTTAATGAATTTACTTAATAGTTTAGGCACAAGTGTGAATTTCATGATATTTGTATCAACAAGTGTGTTTGTAGACAAAAAAGGATACTTGCTAAGAAGAAATGATGGGACGGACTCTTTATTTTGTATTTCAACCAATTAATTTCAATAAGAAAAGCAAATCAAGATCAGGGACTCCATTGTTTGTTGGAATTGAAAGAATTAAGGGTATAGATGGTTCTTGGATATTGATTTCACAATTAATATAGTCGTTAAGTATGAAACAAACGATAATTTCATGGTCATTAAATGAAAAATAGTCTTTGGAACAGAAAGAGGAGGAGTAAATTAGCTGGAGGCGCATTGAATGTCTCGTTATTTTTTGAATGAAAAATACTTAACAATAGTACGAAATACAAACCAAGATGAATGAATTCTTTGATTGGTGGAAGTAAACACATTTAGAGTGTTAATAGGGTTTATAATGGTTTGTTTTAATGAATATACTTAGTAGTTTAGGCACAAGTGTGAATTTAATGATCTTTGTATCAAAAAGTGTGTTTGTAGACAAAAAAGGATACTTGCTAAGTAGAAATGATGGGACAGACTCTTTATTTTGTATTTCAACCAATTAAAATCAATATGAATAGCAAATCATGATTAGCGACTCCATTGTTTGTTGGAATTGAAAGAATTCAGGGTATAGATGGTTCATGGATATTGATTTCCCAATTAATATAGTCGTTAAGCATGAAACAAACGATAATTTCATGGTCATTGAATGAAAAATAGTCTTTGGAACAGAAAGAAGAGTGTAATTAGCTGGAGGCGCATTGAATGACTCATTATTTTTGAATGAAACGACTTAACAATAGTACGAAATACAAACCCAGATGAATGAATTCTTCGATTGGTTGAAGTAAACACATTTAGAGTGTTAATAGGGTTTAGAATAGTTTCTTTTAATGAATATACTTAGTAGTTTGGGCACAAATGTGAATTTCATAATCTTTTTATCAAAATGTGTGTTTGTAGACAAAAAAGGATACTTGCTAAGAAGAAATGATGGCACGGACTCTTTATTTTGTATTTCAACCAGTTAATATCAATAAGAATAGCAAATCAATATCAGCGACTCCATTGTTTGTTGGAATTGAAAGAATTCAGGTTATAGATGGTTCATGGATATTGATTTCACAATTAATATAGTCGTTAAGTATGAAACAAACGATAATTTCATGGTCATTGAATGAAAAATAGTCTTTGGAACAGAAAGAGGAGTGTAATTAGCTGGATGAGCATTGAATGTCTCATTATTTTTGAATGAAACTACTTAACAATAGTACGAAATGCAAACCAAGATGAATGAATTCTTCGATTGGTGGAAGTAAACACATTTAGAGTGTTAATAGGTTTTAGAATGGTTTGTTTTAATGAATTTACTTAATAGTTTAGGCACAAGTGTCAATTTCATGATATTTGTATCAACAAGTGTGTTTGTAGACAAAAAAGGATACTTGCTAAGTAGAAATGATGGGATGGACTCTTTATTTTGTAGTTCAACCAATTAATATCCATAAGAAAAGCAAATCAAGATCAGGGACTCCATTGTTTGTTGGAATTGAAAGAATTCAGGGTATAGATGGTTCATGGATATTGATTTCACAATTAATATAGTTGTTAAGTATGATACAAACGATAATTTCATGGTCATTGAATGAAAAATAGTCTTTAGAACAAAAAGAGGAGTGTAATTAGCTGGAGGCGCATTGAATGTCTCTTTATTTTTCAATGAAACTACTTAACAATAGTACGAAATGCAAACCAAGATGAATGAATTCTTCGATAGGTGGAAGTAAACACATTTAAAGTGTTAAGAGGGTTTAGAATGGTTTTTTTTAATGAATATACTTAGTAGTTTAGGCACAAGTGTGAATTTCATGATCTTTTTATCAAAATGTGTGTTTGTGTAGAAAAAAAGGATACTTGCTAAGAAGAAATGATGGGACGGACTCTTTATTTTGTATTTCAACCAATTAAAAATCAATAAGAAAAGCAAATCATGATCAGCGACTCCATTGTTTGTTGGCGTTGAAAGAATTCAGGGTATAGATGGTTCATGGATATTGATTTCACAATTAATATAGTCCTTAAGTATGAAACAAACGATAATTTCATTGTCATTGAATGAAAAATAGTCTTTGGAATAGAAAGAGGAGTGTAATTAGCTGGAGGCGCATTGAATGTCTCATTATTTTTTTTGAATGAAACGACTTAACAATAGTACGAAATACAAACCCAGATGAATGAATTCTTCGATTGGTGGAAGTAAACACATTTAGAGTGTTAATAGGGTTTAGAAAAGTTTGTATTAAAATGAATATACTTAGTAGTTTAGGCACAACTGTGAATTTCATGATCTTTTTATCAAAATGTGTTTTTGTAGAAAAAAAAGGATCCTTGCTAAGAAGAAATGATGGGACGGACTCTTTATTTTGTATTTCAACCAATTAATATCAATAAAAATAGCAAATCAATATCAGCGACTCCATTGTTTGTTGGAATTGAAAGAATTCAGGGGTATAGATGGTTCATGGATATTGATTTCACAATTAATATAGTCGTTAAGTATGATACAAACGATAATTTCATGGTCATTGAATGAAAAATAGTCTTTGGAACAGAAAGAGGAGTGTAATTAGCTGGAGGCGCATTGAATGTCTCTTTATTTTTTTGAATGAAACTACTTAACAATAGTACGAAATGCAAACCAAGATGAATGAATTCTTCGATAGGTGGAAGTAAACACATTTAAAGTGTTAAGAGGGTTTAGAATGGTTTGTTTTAATGAATATACTTAGTAGTTTAGGCACAAGTGTGAATTTCATGATCTTTTTATCAAAATGTGTGTTTGTAGAAAAAAAAAGGATACTTGCTAAGAAGAAATGATGGGACGGACTCTTTATTTTGTATTTCAACAAATTAAAATCAATAAGAATAGCAAATCATGATCAGTGACTCCATTGTTTGTTGGAATTGAAAGAATTCAGGGTATAGATGGTTCATGGATATTGATTTCACAATTAATATAGTCCTTAAGTATGAAACAAACGATAATTTCATGGTCATTGAATGAAAAATAGTCTTTGGAACAGAAAGAGGAGTGTAATTAGCTGGAGGCGCATTGAATGTCTCATTATTTTTGAATGAAACGACTTAACAATAGCACGAAATACAAACCCAGATGAATGAATTCTTCGATTGGTGGAAGTAAACACATTTAGAGTGTTAATAGGGTTTAGAAAAGTTTGTATTAATGAATATACTTAGTAGTTTAGGCACAAGTGTGAATTTCATGATCTTTTTATCAAAATGTGTTTTTGTAGACAAAAAAGGATCCTTGCTAAGAAGAAATGATGGGACGGACTCTTTATTTTGTATTTCAACCAATTAATATCAATAAAAATAGCAAATCAATATCAGCGACTCTATTGTTTGTTGGAATTGAAAGAATTCAGGGTATAGATGGTTCATGGATATTGATTTCACAATTAATATAGTCGTTAAGTATGATACAAACGATAATTTCATGGTCATTGAATGAAAAATAGTCTTTGGAACAGAAAGAGGAGTGTAATTAGCTGGAGGCGCATTGAATGTCTCTTTATTTTTCAATGAAACTACGTAACAATAGTACGAAACGCAAACCAAGTTGAATGAATTCTTCGATTGGTGGAAGTAAACACATTTAAAGTGTTAATAGTGTTTAGAATGGTTTGTTTTAATGAATATACTTAGTAGTTTAGGCACAAGTGTGAATTTCATGATCTTTTTATCAAAATGTGTGTTTGTAGAAAAAAAAAGGATACTTGCTAAGAAGAAATGATGGGACGGACTCTTTATTTTGTATTTCAACCAATTAATATCAATAAAAATAGCAAATCAATATCAGCGACTCCATTGTTTGTTGGAATTGAAAGAATTCAGGGTATAGATGGTTCATGGATATTGATTTCACAATTAATATAGTCGTTAAGTATGATACAAACGATAATTTCATGGTCATTGAATGAAAAATAGTCTTTGGAACAGAAAGAGGAGTGTAATTAGCTGGAGGCGCATTGAATGTCTCTTTATTTTTCAATGAAACTACTTAACAATAGTACGAAATGCAAACCAAGATGAATGAATTCTTCGATAGGTGGAAGTAAACACATTTAAAGTGTTAAGAGGGTTTAGAATGGTTTGTTTTAATGAATATACTTAGTAGTTTAGGCACAAGTGTGAATTTCATGATCTTTTTATCAAAATGTGTGTTTGTAGAAAAAAAAAAACATACTTGCTAAGAAGAAATGATGGGACGGACTCTTTATTTTGTATTTCAACCAATTAAAATCAATAAGAATAGCAAATCATGATCAGTGACTCCATTGTTTGTTGGAATTGAAAGAATTCAGGGTATAGATGGTTCATGGATATTGATTTCACAATTAATATAGTCCTTAAGTATGAAACAAACGATAATTTCATGGTCATTGAATGAAAAATAGTCTTTGGAACAGAAAGAGGAGTGTAATTAGCTGGAGGCGCATTGAATGTCTCATTATTTTTGAATGAAACGACTTAACAATAGTACGAAATACAAACCCAGATGAATGAATTCTTCGATTGGTGGAAGTAAACACATTTAGAGTGTTAATATGGTTTAGAAAAGTTTGTATTAATGAATATACTTAGTAGTTTGGGCACAAGTGTGAATTTCATAATCTTTTTATCAAAATGTGTGTTTGTAGACAAAAAAGGATACTTGCTAAGAAGAAATGATGGGACGGACTCTTTATTTTGTATTTCAACCAATTAATATCAATAAGAATAGCAAATCAATATCAGCGACTCCATTGTTTGTTGGAATTGAAAGAATTCAGGTTATAGATGGTTCATGGATATTGATTTCACAATTAATATAGTCGTTAAGTATGAAACAAACGATAATTTCATGGTCATTGAATGAAAAATAGTCTTTGGAACAGAAAGAGGAGTGTAATTAGCTGGATGAGCATTGAATGTCTCATTATTTTTGAATGAAACTACTTAACAATAGTACGAAATGCAAACCAAGATGAATGAATTCTTCGATTGGTGGAAGTAAACACATTTAGAGTGTTAATAGGGTTGAGAATGGTTTGTTTTAATGAATTTACTTAATAGTTTAGGCACAAGTGTGAATTTCATGATATTTGTATCAACAAGTGTGTTTGTAGACAAAAAAGGATACTTGCTAAGTAGAAATGATGGGACGGACTCTTTATTTTGTATTTCAACCAATTAATTTCAATAAGAAAAGCAAATCAAGATCAGGGACTCCATTGTTTGTTGGAATTGAAAGAATTAAGGGTATAGATGGTTCTTGGATATTGATTTCACTATTAATATAGTCGTTAAGTATGAAACAAACGATAATTTCATGGTCATTAAATGAAAAATAGTCTTTGGAACAGAAAGAGGAGGGTAATTAGCTGGAGGCGCATTGAATGTCTCGTTATTTTTGAATGAAAATACTTAACAATAGTACGAAATACAAACCAAGATGAATGAATTCTTCGATTGGTGGAAGTAAACACATTTAGAGTGTTAATAGGGTTTATAATGGTTTGTTTTAATGAATATACTTAGTAATTTAGGCACAAGTGTGAATTTAATGATCTTTGTATCAAAAAGTGTGTTTGTAGACAAAAAAGGATACTTGCTAAGTAGAAATGGCGGGACGGACTCTTTATTTTGTATTTCAACCAATTAATATCAATAAGAAAAGCAAATCAAGATCAGGGACTCCATTGTTTGTTGGAATTTAAAGAATTCAGGGTATAGATGGTTCATGGATATTGATTTCACAATTAATATAGTGGTTAAGTATGATACAAACGATAATTTCATAGTCATTGAATGAAAAATAATCTTTGGAACAGAAAGAGGAGTGTAATTAGCTGGAGGCGCATTGAATGTCTCTTTATTTTTCAATGAAACTACTTAACAATAGTACGAAATGCAAACCAAGATGAATGAATTCTTCGATTGGTGGAAGTAAACACATTTAAAGTGTTAAGAGGGTTTAGAATGGTTTTTTTTAATGAATATACTTAGTAGTTTAGGCACAAGTGTGAATTTCATGATCTTTTTATCAAAATGTGTGTTTGTAGAAAAAAAAAGGATACTTGCTAAGAAGAAATGATGGGACGGACTCTTTATTTTGTATTTCAACCAATTAAAATCAATAAGAATAGCAAATCATGATCAGCGACTCCATTGTTTGTTGGCGTTGAAAGAATTCAGGGTATAGATGGTTCATGGATATTGATTTCACAATTAATATAGTCCTTAAGTATGAAACAAACGATAATTTCATTGTCATTGAATGAAAAATAGTCTTTGGAATAGAAAGAGGAGTGTAATTAGCTGGAGGCGCATTGAATGTCTCATTATTTTTGAATGAAACGACTTAACAATAGTACGAAATACAAACCCAGATGAATGAATTCTTCGATTGGTGGAAGTAAACACATTTAGAGTGTTAATAGGGTTTAGAAAAGTTTGTATTAATGAATATACTTAGTAGTTTAGGCACAACTGTGAATTTCATGATCTTTTTATCAAAATGTGTTTTTGTAGAAAAAAAAGGATCCTTGCTAAGAAGAAATGATGGGACGGACTCTTTATTTTGTATTTCAACCAATTAATATCAATAAAAATAGCAAATCAATATCAGCGACTCCATTGTTTGTTGGAATTGAAAGAATTCAGGGTATAGATGGTTCATGGATATTGATTTCACAATTAATATAGTCGTTAAGTATGATACAAACGATAATTTCATGGTCATTGAATGAAAAATAGTCTTTGAAACAGAAAGAGGAGTGTAATTAGCTGGAGGCGCATTGAATGTCTCTTTATTTTTCAATGAAACTACTTAACAATAGTACGAAATGCAAACCAAGATGAATGAATTCTTCGATAGGTGGAAGTAAACACATTTAAAGTGTTAAGAGGGTTTAGAATGGTTTGTTTTAATGAATATACTTAGTAGTTTAGGCACAAGTGTGAATTTCATGATCTTTTTATCAAAATGTGTGTTTGTAGAAAAAAAAGGATACTTGCTAAGAAGAAATGATGGGACGGACTCTTTATTTTGTATTTCAACCAATTAAAATCAATAAGAATAGCAAATCATGATCAGTGACTCCATTGTTTGTTGGAATTGAAAGAATTCAGGGTATAGATGGTTCATGGATATTGATTTCACAATTAATATAGTCGTTTAAGTATGAAACAAACGATAATTTCATGGTCATTGAATGAAAAATAGTCTTTGGAACAGAAAGAGGAGTGTAATTAGCTGGAGGCGCATTGAATGTCTCATTATTTTTGAATGAAACGACTTAACAATAGCACGAAATACAAACCCAGATGAATGAATTCTTCGATTGGTGGAAGTAAACACATTTAGAGTGTTAATAGGGTTTAGAAAAGTTTGTATTAATGAATATACTTAGTAGTTTAGGCACAAGTGTGAATTTCATGATCTTTTTATCAAAATGTGTTTTTGTAGACAAAAAAGGATCCTTGCTAAGAAGAAATGATGGGACGGACTCTTTATTTTGTATTTCAACCAATTAATATCAATAAAAATAGCAAATCAATATCAGCGACTCTATTGTTTGTTGGAATTGAAAGAATTCAGGGTATAGATGGTTCATGGATATTGATTTCACAATTAATATAGTCCTTAAGTATGAAACAAACGATAATTTCATGGTCATTGAATGAAAAATAGTCTTTGGAACAGAAAGAGGAGTGTAATTAGCTGGAGGCGCATTGAATGTCTCATTATTTTTGAATGAAACAACTTAACAATAGTACGAAATACAAACCCAGATGAATGAATTCTTCGATTGGTGGAAGTAAACACATTTAAAGTGTTAATAGGGTTTAGAATAGTTTGTTTTAATGAATATACTTAGTAGTTTAGGCACAAGTGTGAATTTCATGATCTTTTTATCAAAATGTGTTTTTGTAGACAAAAAAGGATACTTGCTAAGAAGAAATGATGGGACGGACTCTTTATTTTGTATTTCAACCAATTCATATCAATAAGAATAGCAAATCAATATCAGCGACTCCATTGTTTGTTGGAATTGAAAGAATTCAGGGTATAAATGGTTCATGGATATTGATTTCACAATTAATATAGTCGTTAAGTATGAAACAAACAATAATTTCATGGTCATTGAATGAAAAATAGTCTTTGGAACAGAAAGAGGAGTGTAATTAGCTGGAGGAGCATTGAATGTCTCATTATTTTTGAATGAAACTACTTAACAATAGTACGAAATGCAAACCAAGATGAATGATTTCTTCGATTGGTGGAAGTAAACACATTTAGAGTGTTAATAGGGTTTAGAATGGTTTGTTTTAATGAATACACTTAGTAGTTTAGGCACAAGTGTGAATTTCATGATATTTGTATCAAAAAGTGTGTTTGTAGACAAAAAAGGATACTTGCTAAGTAGAAATGATGGGATGGACTCTTTATTTTGTAATTCAACCAATTAATATCAATAAGAAAAGCAAATCAAGATCAGGGTCTCCATTGTTTATTGGAATTGAAAGAATTCAGGGTATAGATGGTTCATGAATATTGATTTCACAATTAATATAGTCGTTAAGTATGAAACAAACGATAATTTCATGGTCATTGAATGAAAAATAGTTTTTGGAACAGAAAGAGGAGTGTAATTAGCTGGAGGCGCATTGAGTGTCTCATTATTTTTGAATGAAACTACTTAACAATAGTACGAAATGCAAACCAAGATGAATGAATTCTTCGATTGGTGGAAGTAAAAACACATTTAGAGTGTTAATAGGGTTTAGTATGGTTTGTTTTCATGAATATACTTAGTAGTTTAGGCACAAGTGTGAATTTCATGATATTTGTATCAAAAAGTGTGTTTGTAGACAAAAAAGGATACTTGCTAAGTAGAAATGATGGGATGGACTCTTTATTTTGTAGTTCAACCAATTAATATCCATAAGAAAATCAAATCAAGATCAGGGACTCCATTGTTTGTTGGAATTGAAAGAATTCAGGGTATAGATGGTTCATGGATATTGATTTCACAATTAATATAGTCGTTAAGTATGAACCAAACGATAATTTCATGGTCATTGAATGAAAAATAGTCTTTGGAACAGAAATAGGAGTGTAATTAGTTGGAGGCGCATTGAATGTCTCATTATTTTGGAAGGAAAATACTTAACAATAGTACGAAATACAAACCAAGATGAATGAATTCTTTGATTGGTGGAAGTAAACACATTTAGAGTGTTAATAGGGTTTAAAATGGTTTGTTTTAATGAATATACTTAGTAGTTTAGGCACAAGTGTGAATTTCATGATCTTTGTATCAAAAAGTGTGTTTGTAGACAAAAAAGGATACTTGCTAAGTAGAAATGATGGGACGAACTGTTGATTTTGTATTTCAACCAATTAATATCAATAAAAAAAGCAAATCAAGATCAGGGACTCCATTATTTGTTGGAATTGAAAGAATTCAGTGTATAGATGGTTCATGGATATTGATTTCACAATTAATATAGTCGTTAAGTATGATACAAACGATAATTTCATGGTCATTGAATGAAAAATAGTCTTTGGAACAGAAAGAGGAGTGTAATTAGCTGGAGGCGCATTGAATGTCTCATTATTTTTGAATGAAACTACTTAACAATAGTACGAAATGCAAACCGAGATGAATGAATTCTTCGATTGGTGGAAGTAAACACATTTAGTGTGTTAATAGGGTTTAAAATGGTTTGTTTTAGTGAATATACTTAGTAGTTTAGGCACAAGTGTGAATTTCATGATCTTTTTATCAAAATGTGTTTTTGTAGACAAAAAAGGATACTTGTAGACAAAAGATTTTGACTCCAAATCTTTTTCTTCCATTAATTGCATCTGCCTCCGAACCACATATTTTCAAGAAAAAGTGCTGATGAAAAGAAGAAAATCCAATAAATATCATACTGTTCAAAGAGCAAAAGCCATTACTCAGCATATAATTATGTCACAACGAGGAAGATGAAAAAAAAAAAAAAGAGAAAAGAAAAGGCAAAACAAAAGAAAGAAAGAACTCAGTGCCAAGACCCATCTTCAATTGTGTTTTTCTTCATTTTCCTTTCCTTTTCTGATCAGATAAATTTATTCAATTGGGTTTTCTTGAAATGGAGTAGTCAAAAAACAAAAAAAAAAAAAACAAAAAAAAAAAAACAAAAGGTGACAGAGAGAGGGAGAGGCGTGGAGAATAGTTCAAATAGGGGAGGGAATGGGGATCGCGTTCGTTATGGTTCAAGGTTGTCCCAATAACTTCCAGGGCAACAGAAAACGAAACAAGCCAATGTTATTTATCAACAGCGGCTTTCCTCTGAATAATAATAATAATAATAATAATAATAATAAATTTACAAAATAATGATTGTGTAAATAAGAAACATGTGAAATAACCATGTTATTCTTGGCGATCCAATAAATCACAGAATTATTTCAGTTTTATCTTTTGTTACCTATTTTTCGTCTGAACACCGTATCTTTTGTTACCTAAATAGTTAAGAAATAAATATAAATTCATTAATTTTTTTTAAAAAATTACATGTATACATGCTTAAATGCCGGGTAGTTCAAATGGAAAGGACTTTTGTCCTGGTAGACTCCGCCTTATTGATCTTAATTTAATTGGACAACGCAAAACAAATTGAGACAGCCCCCCTCCATGAAAGTTAAAAAGGAAAAAAATAATAGAATTTTCATTTGTTGAGAAAGAGAAGCTGGTTTTTGATCCAAGAACCTCTCAACTTCTTCACTTTCTCTCACTGCCTCTTGCCTCTTTTGTCAGTGCTGCTAAGGGGGATCTTGTAAATAACATAAACCGTAATAGGCGAGAGAAAGATCGGATCTTTATTTGTTGTTTTGGATTCTTGGTTGGATCATTTCTACGTGTAACACAATGAGGGAAGGAGGTTTATTTTGTTTCAATTCATGAATCCGAATGCAAATTTGGGTTCTCCTTCTTCTGCTGTTGTTGGGGGAGGGATGGCAGCCAAGGGTGAACTCAAGAGACTCTATCAAGTTTGGAAAGGAAACAATGTTAGTCTTTGTACCCCTTTCTGTGACTTTCCCTTTTTTTAAAAAAAAAATTTGTCGTTAATGGCGTTGTTTAAATATGGATTCAAGTGGGTGTTTTGGTACTTTCTGATTTTGATGGTTTTTATGTTTCAGTTGGTTTTTGCTTTATAGAATTTATATGTGGACATTTTTTTTATATTGTGGCTCAATGAAGAAATCAAGGTGTGTTTGGTCCAGTTTTGCTTCAGCAATGAACTGTTTGGAATTGTTTAGATTACTAAAATTCAGGACTGAGACAGGTTTGCAGAAGTCAGGGTAGTGACAAGAACAGTCTACAGTTTTGATTGAATGTCACCTTAAGAAGTTTTTTTTTTTTTTTAGTGTATACATCTGTTGATTAATGGCTAAGGTCATTCTTATTGGTGTCACGTTTTATAGAACCTTTGATCCGGCTCGTTGGTTTGATAAATTGTTTGCTTACTGAGACTAAGTTTGGAGATAATCAATTTTCTTTTGTTTTTCTTTGGGATGCGGTTGAGACTAAGAAGAAATGATGGGACAGACTCTTTATTTTGTATTTCAACCAATTAATATCAATAAAAATAGCAAATCAATATCAGCGACTCCATTGTTTGTTGGAATTGAAAGAATTCAGGGTATAGATGGTTCATGGATATTGATTTCACATTTAATATAGTCGTTAAGTTTGAAACAAACGATAATTTCATGGTCATTGAATGAAAAATAGTCTTTGGAACAGAAAGAGGAGTGTAATTAGCTGGAGGCGCATTGAATGTCTCATTATTTTTGAATGAAACTACTTAACAATTGTACTAAATGCAAACCAAGATGAATGAATTCTTCGATTGGTGGAAGTAAACACATTTAGAGTGTTAATAGAGTTTGGAATTGTTTGTTGTAATGAATATAGTTAGTAGTTTAGGCACAAGTGTAAATTTCATGATCTTTGTATCAAAAAGTGAGTTTGTAAACAAAAAAGGATACTTGTTATGAAGAAATGATGGGACGGACTCTTTATTTTGTATTTCAACCAATTAATATCAATAAGAATAGCAAATCAATATCAGCGACTCCATTGTTTGTTGGAATTGAAAGAATTCAGGGTATAGATGGTTCATGGATATTGATTTCACAATTAATATAGTCGTTAAGTATGAAACAAACGATAATTTCATGGTCATTGAATGAAAAATAGTCTTTGGAACAGAAAGAGGAGTGTAATTAGCTGGAGGCGCATTGAATGTCTCATTATTTTTGAACGAAAATACTTAACAATAGTACGAAATACAAACCAAGATGAATGAATTCTTCGATTGGTGGAAGTAAACACATTTAGAGTGTTAATAGGGTTTAGAATGGTTTGTTTTAATGAATATACTTAGTAGTTTAGGCACAAGTGTGAATTTCATTATCTTTGTATCAAAAAGTGTGTTTGTAGACAAAAAAGGATACTTGCTAAGTAGAAATGATGGGACAGACTCTTTATTTTGTATTTCAACCATATAATATTAATAAGAAAAGCAAATCAAGATCAGGGACTCCATTGTTTGTTGGAATTGAAAGAATTTAGGGTATAGATGGTTCATGGATATTGATTTCACAATTAATATAGTCGATAAGTATGAAACAAACGATAATTTCATGGTCATTGAATGAAAAATAGTCTTTGGAACAGAAAGAGGAGTGTAATTAGCTGGAGGCGCATTGAATGTCTCATTATTTTTGAAAGAAAATACTTAACAATAGTACGAAATACAAACCAAGATGAATGAATTCTTCGATTGGTGGAAGTAAACACATTTAGAGTGTTAATAGGGTTTAGAATGGTTTGTTTTAATGAATATACTTAGTAGTTTAGGCACAAGTGTGAATTTCATGATCTTTGTATCAAAAAGTGTGTTTGTAGACAAAAAAGGATACTTGCTAAGTAGAAATGATGGGACGGACTCTTTATTTTGTATTTCAACCAATTAATATCAATAAGAATAGCAAATCAATATCAGCGACTCCATTGTTTGTTGGAATTGAAAGAATTCAGGGTATAGATGGTTCATGGATATTGATTTCACAATTAATATAGTCGTTAAGTATGAAACAAACGATAATTTCATGGTCATTGAATGAAAAATAGTCTTTGGAACAGAAAGAGGAGTGTAATTAGTTGGAGGCGCATTGAATGTCTCATTAGTTTTGAATGAAACTACATAACGATTGTACAAAATGCAAACCAAGATGAATGAATTCTTCGATTGCTGGAAGTAAACACATTTGGAATGTTAATAGGGTTTAGAATGGTTTGTTTTAATGAATATTGTTAATAGTTTAGGCACAAGTGTGAATTTCATGATATTTGTATCAAAAGGTGTGTTTGTAGACAAAAAAGGATACTTGCTAAGTAGAAATGATTGGACAGACTCTTTATTTTGTATTTCAACCAATTAATATCAATAAGAAAAGCAAATTAAGATCAGGGACTCCATTGTTTGTTGGAATTGAAAGAATTCAGGGTATAGATGGTTCATGGATATTGATTACACAATTAATATAGTCGTTAAGTATGAAACAAACGATAATTTCATGGTCATTGCATGAAAAATAGTCTTTGGAACAGAAAGAGGAGTGTAATTAGCTGGAGGCGCATTGAATGTCTCATTAGTTTTGAATGAAACTACTTAACAATAGTACGAAATCCAAACCAAGATGAATGGATTCTTCGATTGGTGGAAGTAAAAAGACATTTAGAGTGTTAATATGGTTTAGAATGGTTTGTTTTAATGAATATACTTAGTAGTTTAGGCACAAGTGTGAATTTCATGATATTTGTATCAAAATGTGTGTTTGTAGGCAAAAAAGGATACTTGCTAAGTAGAAATGATGGGACGGACTCTTTATTTTGTATTTCAACCAATTAATATCCATAAGAAAAGCAAATCAAGATCAAGGTCTCCATTGTTTGTTGGAATTGAAAGAATTCAGGGTATAGATGGTTCATGGATATTGATTTCACAATTAATATAGTCGTTAAGTATGAAAAAAACGATAATTTCATGGTCATTGAATGAAAAATAGTCTTTGGAACAGAAAGAGGAGTGTAATTAGATGGAGGCGCATTGAATGTCTCATTATTTTTGAATGAAACTACTTAACAATTGTACTAAATGCAAACCAAGATGAATGAATTCTTCGATTAGTGGAAGTAAACACATTTAGAGTGTTAATAGGGTTTAGAATTGTTTGTTGTAATGAATATAGTTAGTAGTTTAGGCACAAGTGTTAATTTCATGATCTTTGTATCAAAAAGTGAGTTTGTAAACAAAAAAGGATACTTGCTATGAAGAAATGATGGGACGGACTCTTTATTTTGTATTTCAACCAATTAATATCAATAAGAATAGCAAATCAAGATCAGGGACTCCATTGTTGGTTGGAATTGAAAGAATTCAGGGTATAGATGGTTCATGGATATTGATTTCACAATTAATATAGTCGATAAGTATGAAACAAACGATAATTTCATGGTCATTGAATGAAAAATAGTCTTTGGAACAGAAAGAGGAGTGTAATTAGCTGGAGGTGCATTGAATGTCTCATTATTTTTGAATGAAACTACTTAACAATTGTACTAAATGCAAACCAAGATGAATGAATTCTTCGATTGGTGGAAGTAAACACATTTAGAGTGTTAATACGGTTTAGAATGGTTTAGAATGGTTTGTTTTAATGAATATACTTAGTAGTTTTGGCACAAGTGTGAATTTCATGATATTTGTATCAAAAAGTGTGTTTGTAGACAAAAAAGGATACTTGCTAAGTAGAAATGATGGGATGGAGTCTTTATTTTGTATTTCAACCAATTAATATCAATAAGGAAAGGAAATCCAGATCATGGACTCCATTGTTTGTTGGAATTGAAAGAATTCAGGGTATAGATGGTTCATGGATATTGATTTCACAATTAATATAGTCGTTAAGTATGATACAAACGATAATTTCATGGTCATTGAATGAAAAATAGTCTTTGGAACAGAAAGAGGAGTGTAATTATCTGGAGGCGCATTGAATGTCTCATTATTTTTCAATGAAACTACTTAACAATAGTACGAAATGCAAACCAAGATGAATGAATTCTTCGATTGGTGGAAGTAAACACATTTAGAGTGTTAATAAGGTTTAGAATGGTTTGTTTTAATGAATATACTTAGTAGTTTAGGCACAAGTGTGAATTTCATGATCTTTTTATCAAAATGTGTGTTTGTAGAAAAAAAAAGGATACTTGCTAAGAAGAAATGATGGGACGGACTCTTTATTTTGTATTTCAACCAATTAATATCAATAAGAATAGCAAATCAAGATCAGCGACTCCATTGTTTGTTGGAATTGAAAGAATTCAGGGTATAGATGGTTCATGGATATTGATTTCACAATTAATATAGTCGTTAAGTATGAAACAAACGATAATTTCATGGTCATTGAATGAATAATAGTCTTTGGAACAGAAAGAGGAGTGTAATTAGCTGGAGGCGCATTGAATGTCTCTTTATTTTTGAATGAAACTACTTAACAATAGTACGAAATACAAACCAAGATGAATGACTTCTTCGATTGGTGGAAGTAAACACATTTAGAGTGTTAATAGGGTTTAGAATGGTTTGTTTTAATGAATATACTTAGTAGTTTAGGCATAAGTGTGAATTTCATGATATTTGTATCAAAATGTGTGTTTGTAGACAAAAAAGGATACTTGCTAAGTAGAAATGATGGGACAGACTCTTTATTTTGTATTTCAACCAATTAATATCAATAAGAATAGCAAATCAAGATCAGGGACTCCATTGTTTGTTGGAATTGAAAGAATTCAGGGTATAGATGGTTCATGGATATTGATTTCACAATTAATATAGTCGTTAAGTATGAAACATACGATAATTTCATGGTCATTGAATGAAAAATAGTCTTTGGAACAGAAAGAGGAGTGTAATTAGCTGGAGGGGCTTTGAATGTCTCATTATTTTTGAATGAAACGACTTAACAATAGTACGAAATACAAACCCAGATGAATGAATTCTTTGATTCGTGGAAGTAAACACATTTAGAGTGTTAATAGGGTTTAGAATAGTTTGTTTTAATCAATATACTTACTAGTTTAGGCACAAGTGTGAATTTCATGATCTTTTTATCAAAATGTGTGTTTGTAGAAAAAAAGGGAAACTTGCTAAGAAGAAATGATGAGACGGACTCTTTATTTTGTATTTCAACCAATTAATATCAATAAGAATAGCAAATCAAGATCAGGGACTCCATTGTTTGTTGGAATTGAAAGAATTCAGGGGATAGATGGTTCATGGATATTGATTTCACGATTAATATAGTCGTCAAGTATGAAACAAACGATAATTTCATGGTCATTGAATGAAAAATAGTCTTTGGAACTGAAAGAGGAGTGTAATTAGTTGGAGGCGCATTGAATGTCTCATTAGTTTTGAATGAAACTACATAACAATTGTACAAAATGCACACCAAGATGAATGAATTCTTCGATTGGTGGAAGTAAACACATTTTGAATGTTAATAGGGTTTAGAATGGTTTGTTTTAATGAATATTGTTAATAGTTTAGGCACAAGTGTTAATTTCATGATCTTTGTATCAAAAAGTGTGTTTGTAGACAAAAAAGGATACTTGCTAAGAAGAAATGATGGGACGGACTCTTTATTTTGTATTTCAACCAATTAATATCAGTAAGAATAGCAAATCAATATCAGCGACTCCATTGTTTGTTGGAATTGAAAGAATTCAGGGTATAGATGGTTCATGGATATTGATTTCACAATTAATATAGTCGTTAAGTACGATACAAACGATAATTTAATGGTCATTGAATGAAAAATAGACTTTGGAACAGAAAGAGGAGTGTAATTAGCTGGAGTCGCATTGAATGTCTCATTATTTTTCAATGAAACTACTTAACAATAGTACAAAATGCAAACCAAGATGAATGAATTCTTCGATTAGTGGAAGTAAACACATTTAGAGTGTTAATAGGGTTTAGAATGGTTTGTTTTAATGAATATACTTAGTAGTTTAGGCACAAGTGTGAATTTCATGATCTTTTTATCAAAATGTGTGTTTGTAGAAAAAAAAAGGATACTTGCTAAGAAGAAATGATGGGACGGACTCTTTATTTTGTATTTCAACCAATTAATATCAATAAGAATAGCAAATGAAGATCAGCGACTCCATTGTTTGTTGGAATTGAAAGAATTCAGGGTATAAATGGTTCATGGTTATTGATTTCACAATTAATATAGTCATTAAGTATGAAACAAATGATAATTTCATGGTCATTGAATGAAAAATAGTCTTTGGAACAGAAAGAGGAGTGTAATTAGTTGGAGGCGCATTGAATGTCTCATTAGTTTTGAATGAAACTACATAACAATTGTACAAAATGCGAACCAAGATGAATGAATACTTCGATTGGTGGAAGTAAACACATTTAGAATGTTAATAGGGTTTAGAATGGTTTGTTTTAATGAATATTGTTAATAGTTTAGGCACAAGTGTTAATTTCATGATCTTTGTATCAAAAAGTGTGTTTGTAGACAAAAAAGGATACTTGCTAAGTAGTAATGATGGGACAAACTCTTTATTTTGTATTTCAACCAATTAATATCAATAAGAAAAGCAAATCAAGATCAGGGACTCCATTGTTTGTTGGAATTGAAAGAATTCATGGTATATATGGTTCATGGATATTGATTTCACAATTAATATAGTCGTTAAGTACGATACAAACGATAATTTAATGGTCATTGAATGAAAAATAGACTTTGGAACAGAAAGAGGAGTGTAATTAGCTGGAGGCGCATTGAATGTCTCATTATTTTTCAATGAAACTACTTAACAATAGTACGAAATGCAAACCAAGATGAATGAATTCTTCGATTGGTGGAAGTAAACACATTTAGAGTGTTAATAGGGTTTAGAATGGTTTGTTTTAATGAATATACTTAGTAGTTTAGGCACAAGTGTGAATTTCATGATCTTTTTATCAAAAAGTGTGTTTGTAGAAAAAAAAAGGATACTTGCTAAGAAGAAATGATGGGACGGACTCTTTATTTTGTATTTCAACCAATTAATATCAATAAGAATAGCAAATGAAGATCAGCGACTCCATTGTTTGTTGGAATTGAAAGAATTCAGGGTATAGATGGTTCATGGATATTGATTTCACAATTAATATAGTCGTTAAGTATGAAACAAATGATAATTTCATGGTCATTGAATGAAAAATAGTCTTTGGAACAGAAAGAGGAGTGTAATTAGTTGGAGGCACATTGAATGTCTCATTAGTTTTGAATGAAACTACATAACAATTGTACAAAATGAAAACCAATATGAATGAATTCTTCGATTGGTGGAAGTAAACACATTTACAATGTTAATAGGGTTTAGAATGGTTTGTTTTAATGAATATTGTTAATATTTTAGGCACAAGTGTTAATTTCATGATCTTTGTATCAAAAAGTGTGTTTGTAGACAAAAAAGGATACTTGCTAAGTAGTAATAATGGGACGAACTCTTTATTTTGTATTTCAACCAATTAATATCAATAAGAAAAGCAAATCAAGATCAGGGACTCCATTGTTTGTTGGAATTGAAAGAATTCATGGTATAGATGGTTCATGGATATTGATTTCACAATTAATATAGTCGTTAAGTATGATACAAACGATAATTTCATGGTCATTGAATGAAAAATAGTCTTTGGAACAGCAAGAGGAGTGTAATTAGCTGGAGGCGCATTGAATGTCTCATTATTTTTGAATGAAACTACTTAACAATATTATGAAATGCAAATCAAGATGAATGAATTCTTCAATTGGTGGAAGTAAAC
Source organism: Ceriops zippeliana (assembly GCA_037897445.1). NCBI lineage: Eukaryota > Viridiplantae > Streptophyta > Magnoliopsida > Malpighiales > Rhizophoraceae > Ceriops > Ceriops zippeliana. Next base: position 59,773 of record JBAPLH010001429.1, on the reverse strand, counting down.
ACATTTAGAGTGTTAATAGGATTTAGAATGGTTTGTTTTAATGAATATACATAGTAGTTTAGGCACAAGTGTGAATTTCATGATCTTTTTATCAAAATGTGTTTTTGTAGACAAAAAAGTATACTTGCTAAGAAGAAATGATGGGACAGACTCTTTATTTTGTATTTCAACCAATTAATATCAATAAGAATAGCAAATCAATATCAGCGACTCCATTGTTTGTTGGAATTGAAAGAATTTAGGGTATAGATGGTTCATGGATATTGATTTCACAATTAATATAGTCGTTAAGTATGAAACAAACGATAATTTCATGGTCATTGAATGAAAAATAGTCTTTGGAACAGAAAGAGGAGTGTAATTAGCTGGAGGCGCATTGAATGTCTCGTTATTTTTGAATGAAACAACTTAACAATAGTACGAAATGCAAACTAAGATGAATGAATTCATCGATTGGTGGAAGTAAACACATTTAGAGTGTTAATAGTGTTTAGAATGGTTTGTTTTAATGAATATACTTAGTAGTTTACGCACAAGTGTGAATTTAATGATCTTTGTATCAAAAAGTGTGTTTGTAGGCAAAAAAGGATACTTGCTAAGTAGAAATGATGGGACGGACTCTTTATTTTGTATATCAACCAATTAATATCAATAAGAAAAGCAAATCAAGATCAGGGACTCCATTGTTGGTTGGAATTGAAAGAATTCAGGGTATAGATATTTCATGGATATTGATTTCACTATTAATATAGTCGTTAAGTATGAAACAAACGATAATTTCATGGTCATTGAATGAAAAATAATCTTTGGAACAGAAAGAAAAGTGTAATTAGCTGGAGGCACATTGAATGTCTCATTATTTTTGAATGAAACGACTTAACAATAGTACGAAATACAAAGCCAGATGAATGAATTCTTCGATTGGTGGAAGTAAACACATTTAGAGTGTTAATAGGGTTCAGAATAGTTTGTTTTAATGAATATACTTAGTAGTTTAGGCACAAGTGTGTGATTTTCATGATCTTTTTATCAAAATGTGTGTTTGTAGACAAAAAAGGATACTTGCTAAGAAGAAATGATGGGACAGACTCTTTATTTTGTATTTCAACCAATTAATATCAATAAGAATAGCAAATCAAGATCAGCGACTCCATTGTTTGTTGGAATTGAAAGAATTCAGGGTATAGATGGTTCATGGATATTGATTTCACAATTAATATAGTCGTTAAGTATGAAACAAACGATAATTTCATGGTCATTGAATGAAAAATAGTCTTTGGAACAGAAAGAGGAGTGTAATTAGCTGGAGGCGCATTGAATGTCTCGTTATTTTTGAATGAAACTACTTAACAATAGTACGAAATGCAAACCAAGATGAATGAATTCTTCGATTGGTGGAAGTAAACACATTTAGAGTGTTAATAGGGTTTAGAATGGTTTGTTTTAATGAATATACTTAGTAGTTTAGGCACAAGTGTGAATTTAATGATCTTTGTATCAAAAAGTGTGTTTGTAGACAAAAAAGTATACTTGCTAAGTAGAAATGATTGGACGGACTCTTTATTTTGTATTTCAACCAATTAATATCAATAAGAAAAGCGAATCAAGATCAAGGACTCCATTATTTGACGGAATTGAAAGAATTCAGGGTATAGATGGTTTATGGATAATGATTTCACAATTAATATAGTCATTAAGTATGAAACAAGCGATAATTTCATGGTCATTGAATGAAAAATAGTCTTTGGAACAGAAAGAGGAGTGTAATTAGCTGGAGGTGCATTGAATGTCTCATTATTTTTGAATGAAACTACTTAACAATTGTACTAAATGCAAACCAAGATGAATGAATTCTTCGATTGGTGGAAGTAAACACATTTAGAGTGTTAATAGAGTTTAGAATTGTTTGTTGTAATGAATATAGTTAGTAGTTTAGGCACAAGTGTAACTTTCATGATCTTTGTATCAAAAAGTGTGTTTGTAAACAAAAAAAGATACTTGCTACGAAGAAATGATGGGACAGACTCTTTATGTTGTATTTCAACCAATTAATATCAATAAGAAAAGCAAATCAAGATCAGGGACTCCATTGTTGGTTGGAATTGAAAGAATTCAGGGTATAGATATTTCATGGATATTGATTTCACTATTAATATAGTCGTTAAGTATGAAACAAACGATAATTTCATGGTCATTGAATGAAAAATAATCTTTGGAACAGAAAGAAAAGTGTAATTAGCTGGAGGCACATTGAATGTCTCATTATTTTTGAATGAAACGACTTAACAATAGTACGAAATACAAACCCAGATGAATGAATTCTTCGATTGGTGGAAGTAAACACATTTAGAGTGATAATAGGGTTTAGAATAGTTTGTTTTAATGAATATACTTAGTAGTTTAGGCACAAGTGTGAATTTCATGATCTTTTTATCAAAATGTGTGTTTGTAGACAAAAAAGGATACTTGCTAAGAAGAAATGATGGGACGGACTCTTTATTTTGTATTTCAACCAATTAATATCAATAAGAATAGCAAATCAATATCAGCGACTCCATTGTTTGTTGGAATTGAAAGAATTCAGGGTATAGATGGTTCATGGATATTGATTTCACAATTCATATAGTCGTTAAGTATGAAACAAACGATAATTTCATGGTCATTGAATGAAAAATAGTCTTTGGAACAGAAAGAGGAGTGTAATTAGCTGGAGGCGCATTGAATGTCTCTTTATTTTTGAATGAAAATACTTAACAATAGTACGAAATGCAAACCAAGATGAATGAATTCTTCGATTGGTGGAAGTAAACACATTTAGAGTGTTAATAGGGTTTAGAATGGTTTGTTTTAATGAATATACTTAGTAGTTTAGGCACAAGTGTGAATTTAATGATCTTTGTATCAAAAAGTGTGTTTGTAGACAAAAAAGGATACTTGCTAAGTAGAAATGATGGGACGGACTCTTTATTTTGTATTTCAACCAATTAATATCAATAAGAAAAGCAAATCAAGATCAAGGACTCCATTATTTGTCAGAATTGAAAGAATTCAAGGTATAGATGGTTTATGGATATTGATTTCACAATTAATACAGTCGTTAAGTATGAAACAAACGATAATTTCATGGTCATTGAATGAAAAATAGTCTTTGGAACAGAAAGAGGAGTGTAATTAGCTGGAGGCGCATTGAATGTCTCGTTATTTTTGAATGAAACTACTTAACAATAGTACGAAATGCAAACCAAGATGAATGACTTCTTCGATTGGTGGAAGAAAACACATTTAGAGTGTTAATACGGTTTAGAATGGTTTGTTTTAATGAATATACTTAGTAGTTTAGGCACAAGTGTTAATTTCATGATCTTTGTATCAAAAAGTGTGTTTGTAGACAAAAAAGGATACTTGCTAAGTAGAAATGATGGGACAGACTCTTTATTTTGTATTTCAACCAATTAATATCAATAAGAAAAGCAAAGCAAGATCAGGGACTCCATTGTTTGTTGGAATTAAAAGAATTCAGGGGATAGATGGTTCATGGATATTGATTTCACGATTAATATAGTCGTCAAGTATGAAACAAACGATAATTTCATGGTCAGTGGATGAAAAATAGTCTTTGGAACAGAAAGAGGAGTGTAATTAGCTGGAGGCACATTGAATGTCTCCTTATTTTTGAACGAAACTACTTAACAATAGTACGAAATGCAAACCAAGATGAATGACTTCTTCGATTGGTGGAAGAAAACACATTTAGAGTGTTAATAGGGTTTAGAATGGTTTGTTTTAATGAATATAGTTAGTAGTTTAGGCACAAGTGTGAATTTCATTATCTTTGTATCAAAAAGTGTGTTTGTAGACAAAAAAGGATACTTGCTAAGAAGAAATGATGGGACAGACTCTTTATTTTGTATTTCAACCAATTAATATCAATAAGAATAGCAAATCAATATCAGCGACTCCATTGTTTGTTGGAATTGAAAGAATTCAGGGTATAGATGGTTCATGGATATTGATTTCACAATTAATATAGTCGTTAAGTATCATACAAACGATAATTTCATGGTCATTGAATGAAAAATAGTCTTTGGAACAGCAAGAGGAGTGTAATTAGCTGGAGGCGCATTGAATGTCTCATTATTTTTGAATGAAACTACTTAACAATATTACGAAATGCAAATCAAGATGAATGAATTCTTCTATTGGTGGAAGTAAACACATTTAGAGTGTTAATAGGATTTAGAATGGTTTGTTTTAATGAATATACATAGTAGTTTAGGCACAAGTGTGAATTTCATGATCTTTTTATCAAAATGTGTGTTTGTAGACAAAAAGGGATACTTGCTAAGAAGAAATGATGGGACAGACTCTTTATTTTGTATTTCAACCAATTAATATCAATAAGAATAGCAAATCAGTATCAGGGACTCCATTGTTTGTTGGAATTGAAAGAATTCAGGGTATAGATGGTTCATGGATATTGATTTCACAATTAATATAGTCGTTAAGTATGAAACAAACGATAATTTGATGGTCATTGAATGAAAAATAGTCTTTGGAACAGAAAGAGGAGTGTAATTAGCTAGAGGCGCATTGAATGTCTTGTTATTTTTGAATGAAACAAGTTAACAATAGTACGAAATGCAAACCAAGATGAATGAATTCATCGATTGGTGGAAGTAAACACATTTAGGGTGTTAATAGGGTTTAGAATGGTTTGTTTTAATGATTATACATAGTACTTTAGACACAAGTGTGAATTTAATGATCTTTGTATCAAAAAGTGTGTTTGTAGACAAAAAAGGATACTTGCTAAGTAGAAATGATGGGACAGACTCTTTATTTTGTATATCAACCAATTAATATCAATAAGAAAAGCAAATCAAGATCAGGGACTCCATTGTTTGTTGGAATTGAAGGAATTCAGGGTATAGATAGTTCATGGATATTGATTTCACAATTAATATAGTCGTTAAGTATGAAACAAACGATAATTTCATGGTCATTGAATGAAAAATAATCTTTGGAACAGAAAGAGGAGTGTAATTAGCTGGAGGCACATTGAATGTCTCATTATTTTTGAATGAAACGACTTAACAATAGTACGAAATACAAACCCAGATGAATGAATTCTTCGATTGGTGGAAGTAAACACATTTAGAGTGTTAATAGGGTTCAGAATAGTTTGTTTGAATGAATATACTTAGTAGTTTAGGCACAAGTGTAAATTTCATGATCTTTTTATCAAAATGTGTGTTTGTAGACAACAAAGGATACTTGCTAAGAAGAAATGATGGGACAGACTCTTTATTTTGTATTTCAACCAATTAATATCAATAAGAAAAGCAAAGCAAGATGAGGGACTCCATTGTTTGTTGGAATTGAAAGAATTCAGGGGATAGATGGTTCATGGATATTGATTTCACGATTAATATAGTCGTCAAGTATGAAACAAACGATAATTTCATGGTCATTGGATGAAAAATAGTCTTTGGAATAGAAAGAGGAGTGTAATTAGCTGGAGGCGCATTGAATGTCTAATTATTTTTGAATGAAACTACTTAACAATAGTACGAAATGCAAACCAAGATGAATGACTTCTTCGATTGGTGGAAGTAAACACATTTAGAGTGTTAATAGGGTTTAGAATGGTTTGTTTTAATGAATATACTTACTAGTTTGGGCATAAGTGTGAATTTCATGATCTTTGTATCAAAATGTGTGTTTGTAGACAAAAAAGGATACTTGCTAAGTAGAAATGATGGGACAGACTCTTTATTTTGTATTTCAACCAATTAATATCAATAAGAAAAGCAAAGCAAGATCAGGGACTCCATTGTTTGTTGGAATTGAAAGAATTCAGGGGATAGATGGTTCATGGATATTGATTTCACGATTAATATAGTCGTTAAGTATGAAACAAACGATAATTTCATGGTCATTGAATGAAAAATAGTCTTTGGAACAGAAAGAGGAGTGTAATTAGCTGGAGGCGCATTGAATGTCTCGTTATTTTTGAATGAAACTACTTAACAATAGTACGAAATGCAAACCAAGATGAATGACTTCTTCGATTGGTGGAAGAAAACACATTTAGAGTGTTAATACGGTTTAGAATGGTTTGTTTTAATGAATATACTTAGTAGTTTAGGCACAAGTGTTAATTTCATGATCTTTGTATCAAAAAGTGTGTTTGTAGACAAAAAAGGATACTTGCTAAGTAGAAATGATGGGACAGACTCTTTATTTTGTATTTCAACCAATTAATATCAATAAGAAAAGCAAAGCAAGATCAGGGACTCCATTGTTTGTTGGAATTGAAAGAATTCAGGGGATAGATGGTTCATGGATATTGATTTCACGATTAATATAGTCGTCAAGTATGAAACAAACGATAATTTCATGGTCAGTGGATGAAAAATAGTCTTTGGAACAGAAAGAGGAGTGTAATTAGCTGGAGGCGCATTGAATGTCTCATTATTTTTGAATGAAACTACTTAACAATAGTACGAAATGCAAACCAAGATGAATGACTTCTTCGATTGGTGGAAGAAAACACATTTAGAGTGTTAATAGGGTTTAGAATGGTTTGTTTTAATGAATATAGTTAGTAGTTTAGGCACAAGTGTGAATTTCATTATCTTTGTATCAAAAAGTGTGTTTGTAGACAAAAAAGGATACTTGCTAAGAGGAAATGATGGGACAGACTCTTTATTTTGTATTTCAACCAATTAATATCAATAAGAATAGCAAATCAATATTAGCGACTCCATTGTTTGTTGGAATTGAAAGAATTCAAGGTATAGATGGTTCATGGATATTGATTTCACAATTAATATAGTCGTTAAGTATGATACAAACGATAATTTCATGGTCATTGAATGAAAAATAGTCTTTGGAACAGAAAGAGGAGTGTAATTAGCTGGAGGCGCATTGAATGTCTCATTAGTTTTGAATGAAACTACATAACGATTGTACAAAATGCAAACCAAGATGAATGAATTCTTCGATTGCTGGAAGTAAACACATTTGGAATGTTAATAGGGTTTAGAATGGTTTGTTTTAATGAATATAGTTAGTAGTTTAGGCACAAGTGTGAATTTCATTATCTTTGTATCAAAAAGTGTGTTTGTAGACAAAAAAGGATACTTGCTAAGAAGAAATGATGGGACAGACTCTTTATTTTGTATTTCAACCAATTAATATCAATAAGAATAGCAAATCAATATCAGCGACTCCATTGTTTGTTGGAATTGAAAGAATTCAGGGTATAGATGGTTCATGGATATTGATTTCACAATTAATATAGTCGTTAAGTATGATACAAACGATAATTTCATGGTCATTGAATGAAAAATAGTCTTTGGAACAGCAAGAGGAGTGTAATTAGCTGGAGGCGCATTGAATGTCTCATTAGTTTTGAATGAAACTACATAACGATTGTACAAAATGCAAACCAAGATGAATGAATTCTTCGATTGCTGGAAGTAAACACATTTGGAATGTTAATAGGGTTTAGAATGGTTTGTTTTAATGAATATAGTTAGTAGTTTAGGCACAAGTGTGAATTTCATTATCTTTGTATCAAAAAGTGTGTTTGTAGACAAAAAAAAGTATACTTGCTAAGAAGAAATGATGGGACAGACTCTCTTTATTTTGTATTTCAACCAATTAATATCAATAAGAATAGCAAATCAATATCAGCGACTCCCATTGTTTGTTGGAATTGAAAGAATTCAGGGTATAGATGGTTCATGGATATTGATTTCACAATTAATATAGTCGTTAAGTATGATACAAACGATAATTTCATGGTCATTGAATGAAAAATAGTCTTTGGAACAGCAAGAGGAGTGTAATTAGCTGGAGGCGCATTGAATGTCTCATTATTTTTGAATGAAACTACTTAACAATATTACGAAATGCAAATCAAGATGAATGAATTCTTCTATTGGTGGAAGTAAACACATTTAGAGTGTTAATAGGATTTAGAATGGTTTGTTTTAATGAATGAATATACATAGTAGTTTAGGCACAAGTGTGAATTTCATGATCTTTTTATCAAAATGTGTGTTTGTAGACAAAAAAAGGATACTTGCTAAGAAGAAATGATGGGACAGACTCTTTATTTTGTATTTCAACCAATTAATATCAATAAGAATAGCAAATCAGTATCAGCGACTCCATTGTTTGTTGGAATTGAAAGAATTCAGGGTATAGATGGTTCATGGATATTGATTTCACAATTAATATAGTCGTTAAGTATGAAACAAACGATAATTTGATGGTCATTGAATGAAAAATAGTCTTTGGAACAGAAAGAGGAGTGTAATTAGCTGGAGGCGCATTGAATGTCTCGTTATTTTTGAATGAAACAACTTAACAATAGTACGAAATGCAAACCAAGATGAATGAATTCATCGATTGGTGGAAGTAAACACATTTAGAGTGTTAATAGGATTTAGAATGGTTTGTTTTAATGAATATACATAGTAGTTTAGGCACAAGTGTGAATTTCATGATCTTTTTATCAAAATGTGTGTTTGTAGACAAAAAAGGATACTTGCTAAGAAGAAATGATGGGACAGACTCTTTATTTTGTATTTCAACCAATTAATATCAATAAGAATAGCAAATCAGTATCAGCGACTCCATTGTTTGTTGGAATTGAAAGAATTCAGGGTATAGATGGTTCATGGATATTGAATTCACAATTAATATAGTCGTTAAGTATGAAACAAACGATAATTTCATGGTCATTGAATGAAAAATAATCTTTGGAACAGAAAGAGGAGTGTAATTAGCTGGAGGCACATTGAATGTCTCATTATTTGTGAATGAAACGACTTAACAATAGTACGAAATACAAACCCAGATGAATGAATTCTTCGATTGGTGGAAGTAAACACATTTAGAGTGTTAATAGGGTTCAGAATAGTTTGTTTTAATGAATATACTTAGTAGTTTAGGCACAAGTGTGAATTTAATGATCTTTGTATCAAAAAGTGTGTTTGTAGACAAAAAAGGATACTTGCTAAGTAGAAATGATGGGACGGACTCTTTATTTTGTATATCAACCAATTAATATCAATAAGAAAAGCAAATCAAGATCAGGGACTCCATTGTTGGTTGGAATTGAAAGAATTCAGGGTATAGATAGTTCATGGATATTGATTTCACAATTAATATAGTCGTTAAGTATGAAACAAACGATAATTTCATGGTCATTGAATGAAAAATAATCTTTGGAACAGAAAGAGGAGTGTAATTAGCTGGAGGCACATTGAATGTCTCATTATTTTTGAATGAAACGACTTAACAATAGTACGAAATACAAACCCAGATGAATGAATTCTTCGATTGGTGGAAGTAAACACATTTAGAGTGTTAATAGGGTTCAGAATAGTTTGTTTTAATGAATATACTTAGTAGTTTAGGCACAAGTGTGAATTTCATGATCTTTTTATCAAAATGTGTGTTTTGTACACAAAAAAAAGGATACTTGCTAAGAAGAAATGACGGGACAGACTCTTTATTTTGTCTTTCAACCAATTAATATCAATAAGAAAAGCAAAGCAAGATCAGGGACTCCATTGTTTGTTGGAATTGAAAGAATTCAGGGGATAGATGGTTCATGGATATTGATTTCACGATTAATATAGTCGTCAAGTATGAAACAAACGATAATTTCATGGTCATTGGATGAAAAATAGTCTTTGGAACAGAAAGAGGAGTGTAATTAGCTGGAGGCGCATTGAATGTCTCATTATTTTTGAATGAAACTACTTAACAATAGTACGAAATGCAAACCAAGATGAATGACTTCTTCGATTGGTGGAAGAAAACACATTTAGAGTGTTAATACGGTTTAGAATGGTTTGTTTTAATGAATATACTTAGTAGTTTAGGCCCAAGTGTGAATTTCATGATATTTGTATCAAAAAGTGTGTTTGTAGACAAAAAAGGATACTTGCTAAGTAGAAATGATGGGACGGACTCTTTATTTTGTATTTCAACCAATTAATATCAATAAGAAAAGCAAATCAAGATCAGGGACCCCATTGTTTGTTTGAATTGAAAGAATTCAGGGTATAGATGGTTCATGGATATTGATTTCACAATTCATATAGTCGTTAAGTATGCAACAAACGATAATTTCATGGTCATTGAATGAAAAATAGTCTTTGGAACAGAAAGAGGAGTGTAATTAGCTGGAGGCGCATTGAATGTCTCTTTATTTTTGAATGAAACTACTTAACAATAGTACGAAATACAAACCAAGATGAATGACTTCTTCGATTGGTGGAAGTAAACACATTTAGAGTGTTAATAGGGTTTAGAATGGTTTGTTTTAATGAATATACTTAGTAGTTTAGGCATAAGTGTGAATTTCATGATATTTGTATCAAAAAGTGTGTTTGTAGACAAAAAAGGATACTTGCTAAGTAGAAATGATGGGACAGACTCTTTATTTTGTATTTCAACCAATTAATATCAATAAGAATAGCAAATCAAGATCAGGGACTCCATTGTTTGTTGGAATTGAAAGAATTCAGGGTATAGATGGTTCATGGATATTGATTTTACAATTAATATAGTCGTTAAGTATGAAACATACGATAATTTCATGGTCATTGAATGAAAAATAGTCTTTGGAACAGAAAGAGGAGTGTAATTAGCTGGAGGGGCATTGAATGTCTCATTATTTTTGAATGAAACGACTTAACAATAGTACGAAATACAAACCCAGATGAATGAATTCTTCGATTCGTGGAAGTAAACACATTTAGAGTGTTAATAGGGTTTAGAATAGTTTGTTTTAATCAATATACTTAGTAGTTTAGGCACAAGTGTGAATTTCATGATCTTTTTATCAAAATGTGTGTTTGTAGACAAAAAAGGATACTTGCTAAGAAGAAATGATGGGACAGACTCTTTATTTTGTATTTCAACCAATTAATATCAATAAGAATAGCAAATCAATATCAGCAACTCCATTGTTTGTTGGAATTGAAAGAATTCAGGGTATAGATGGTTCATGGATATTGATTTCACAATTCATATAGTCGTTAAGTATGAAACAAACGATAATTTGATGGTCATTGAATGAAAAATAGTCTTTGGAACAGAAAGAGGAGTGTAATTAGCTGGAGGCGCATTGAATGTCTCATTATTTTTGAATCAAACTACTTAACAATAGTACGAAATGCAAACCCAGATGAATGAATTCATCGATTCGGGGAAGTAAACACATTTAGAGTGTTAATAGGGTTTAGAATAGTTTGTTTTAATGAATATACTTAGTAGTTTAGGCACAAGTGTGAATTTCATGATATTTCTATCAAAAAGTCTGTTTGTAGACAAAAAAGGATACTTGCTAAGAAGAAATGATGAGACGGACTCTTTATTTTGTATTTCAACCAATTAATATCAATAAGAATAGCAAATCAATATCAGCGACTCCATTGTTTGTTGGAATCGAAAGAATTCAGGGTATAGATGGTTCATGGATATTGATTTCACAATTCATATAGTCGTTAAGTATGAAACAAACGATAATTTCATGGTCATTGAATGAAAAATAGTCTTTGGAACAGAAAGAGGAGTGTAATTAGCTGGAGGCGCATTGAATGTCTCTTTATTTTTGAATGAAACTACTTAACAATAGTACAAAATACAAACCAAGATGAATGACTTCTTCGATTGGTGGAAGAAAACCCATTTAGAGTGTTAATACGGTTTAGAATGGTTTGTTTTAATGAATATACTTAGTAGTTTAGGCACAAGTGTGAATTTCATGATATTTGTATCAAAAAGTGTGTTTGTAGACAAAAAAGGATACTTGCTAAGAAGAAATGATGAGACGGACTCTTTATTTTGTATTTCAACCAATTAATATCAATAAGAATAGCAAATCAATATCAGCGACTCCATTGTTTGTTGGAATTGAAAGAATTCAGGGTATAGATGGTTCATGGATATTGATTTCACAATTAATACAGTCGTTATGTATGAAACAAACGATAATTTCATGGTCATTGAATGAAAAATAGTCTTTGGAACAGAAAGAGGAGTGTAATTAGCTGGAGGCGCATTGAATGTCTAATTATTTTTGAAAGAAACGACTTAACAATAGTACGAAATGCAAACCAAGATGAATGACTTCTTCGATTGGTGGAAGAAAACACATTTAGAGTGTTAATACGGTTTAGAATGGTTTGTTTTAATGAATATACTTAGTAGTTTAGGCACAAATGTGAATTTCATGATATTTGTATCAAAAAGTGTGTTTGTAGACAAAAAAGGATACTTGCTAAGAAGAAATGATGAGACGGACTCTTTATTTTGTATTTCAACCAATTAATATCAATAAGAAAAGCAAATCAAGATCAGGGACTCCATTGTTGGTTGGAATTGAAAGAATTCAGGGTATAGATAGTTCATGGATATTGATTTCACAATTAATATAGTCGTTAAGTATGAAACAAACGATAATTTCATGGTCATTGAATGAAAAATAGTCTTTGGAACAGAAAGAGGAGTGTAATTAGCTGGAGGCGCATTGAATGTCTCATTATTTTTGAATCAAACTACTTAACAATAGTACGAAATACAAACCCAGATGAATGAATTCTTCGATTGGTGGAAGTAAACACATTTAGAGTGATAATAGGGTTTAGAATAGTTTGTTTTAATGAATATACTTAGTAGTTTAGGCACAAGTGTGAATTTCATGATCTTTTTATCAAAATGTGTGTTTGTAGACAAAAAAGGATACTTGCTAAGAAGAAATGATGGGACGGACTCTTTATTTTGTATTTCAACCAATTAATATCAATAAGAATAGCAAATCAATATCAGCGACTCCATTGTTTGTTGGAATTGAAAGAATTCAGGGTATAGATGGTTCATGGATATTGATTTCACAATTAATATAGTCGTTAAGTATGAAACAAATGATAATTTCATGGTCATTGAATGAAAAATAGTCTTTGGAACAGAAAGAGGAGTGTAATTAGTTGGAGGCACATTGAATGTCTCATTAGTTTTGAATGAAACTACATAACAATTGTACAAAATGAAAACCAAGATGAATGAATTCTTCAATTGGTGGAAGTAAACACATTTACAATGTTAATAGGGTTTAGAATGGTTTGTTTTAATGAATATTGTTAATATTTTAGGCACAAGTGTTAATTTCATGATCTTTGTATCAAAAAGTGTGTTTGTAGACAAAAAAGGATACTTGCTAAGTAGTAATAATGGGACGAACTCTTTATTTTGTATTTCAACCAATTAATATCAATAAGAAAAGCAAATCAAGATCAGGGACTCCATTGTTTGTTGGAATTGAAAGAATTCATGGTATAGATGGTTCATGGATATTGATTTCACGATTAATATAGTCGTCAAGTATGAAACAAACGATAATTTCATGGTCAGTGGATGAAAAATAGTCTTTGGAACAGAAAGAGGAGTGTAATTAGCTGGAGGCACATTGAATGTCTCATTATTTTTGAATGAAACTACTTAACAATAGTACGAAATGCAAACCAAGATGAATGACTTCTTCGATTGGTGGAAGAAAACACATTTAGAGTGTTAATAGGGTTTAGAATGGTTTGTTTTAATGAATATAGTTAGTAGTTTAGGCACAAGTGTGAATTTCATTATCTTTGTATCAAAAAGTGTGTTTGTAGACAAAAAAGGATACTTGCTAAGAAGAAATGATGGGACAGACTCTTTATTTTGTATTTCAACCAATTAATATCAATAAGAATAGCAAATCAATATCAGCGACTCCATTGTTTGTTGGAATTGAAAGAATTCAGGGTATAGATGGTTCATGGATATTGATTTCACAATTAATATAGTCGTTAAGTATGATACAAACGATAATTTCATGGTCATTGAATGAAAAATAGTCTTTGGAACAGCAAGAGGAGTGTAATTAGCTGGAGGCGCATTGAATGTCTCATTATTTTTGAATAAAACTACTTAACAATATTACGAAATGCAAATCAAGATGAATGAATTCTTCTATTGGTGGAAGTAAACACATTTAGAGTGTTAATAGGATTTAGAATGGTTTGTTTTAATGAATATGCATAGTAGTTTAGGCACAAGTGTGAATTTCATGATCTTTTTATCAAAATGTGTGTTTGTAGACAAAAAAGGATACTTGCTAAGAAGAAATGATGGGACAGACTCTTTATTTTGTATTTCAACCAATTAATATCAATAAGAATAGCAAATCAGTATCAGGGACTCCATTGTTTGTTGGAATTGAAAGAATTCAGGGTATAGATGGTTCATGGATATTGATTTCACAATTAATATAGTCGTTAAGTATGAAACAAACGATAATTTGATGGTCATTGAATGAAAAATAGTCTTTGGAACAGAAAGAGGAGTGTAATTAGCTAGAGGCGCATTGAATGTCTCGTTATATTTTAATGAAACAAGTTAACAATAGTACGAAATGCAAACCAAGATGAATGAATTCATCGATTGGTGGAAGTAAACACATTTAGGGTGTTAATAGGGTTTAGAATGGTTTGTTTTAATGATTATACATAGTAGTTTAGACACAAGTGTGAATTTAATGATCTTTGTATCAAAAAGTGTGTTTGTAGACAAAAAAGGATACTTGCTAAGTAGAAATGATGGGATGGACTCTTTATTTTGTATATCAACCAATTAATATCAATAAGAAAAGCAAATCAAGATCAGGGACTCCATTGTTGGTTGGAATTGAACGAATTCAGGGTATAGATAGTTCATGGATATTGATTTCACAATTAATATAGTCGTTAAGTATGAAACAAACGATAATTTCATGGTCATTGAATGAAAAATAATCTTTGGAACAGAAAGAGGAGTGTAATTAGCTGGAGGCACATTGAATGTCTCATTATTTTTGAATGAAACGACTTAACAATAGTACGAAATACAAACCCAGATGAATGAATTCTTCGATTGGTGGAAGTAAACACATTTAGAGTGTTAATAGGGTTCAGAATAGTTTGTTTTAATGAATATACTTAGTAGTTTAGGCACAAGTGTGAATTTCATGATCTTTTTATCAAAATGTGTGTTTGTAGACAAAAAAGGATACTTGCTAAGAAGAAATGATGGGACAGACTCTTTATTTTGTATTTCAACCAATTAATATCGATAAGAAAAGCAAAGCAAGATCAGGGACTCCATTGTTTGTTGGAATTGAAAGAATTTAGGGGATAGATGGTTCATGGATATTGATTTCACGATTAATATAGTCGTCAAGTATGAAACAAACGATAATTTCATGGTCATTGGATGAAAAATAGTCTTTGGAACAGAAAGAGGAGTGTAATTAGCTGGAGGCGCATTGAATGTCTAATTATTTTTGAATGAAACTACTTAACAATAGTACGAAATGCAAACCAAGATGAATGACTTCTTCGATTGGTGGAAGTAAACACATTTAGAGTGTTAATAGGGTTTAGAATGGTTTGTTTTAATGAATATACTTAGTAGTTTGGGCATAAGTGTGAATTTCATGATCTTTGTATCAAAATGTGTGTTTGTAGACAAAAAAGGATACTTGCTAAGTAGAAATGATGGGACAGACTCTTTATTTTGTATTTCAACCAATTAATATCAATAAGAAAAGCAAAGCAAGATCGGGGACTCCATTGTTTGTTGGAATTGAAAGAATTCAGGGGATAGATGGTTCATGGATATTGATTTCACGATTAATATAGTCGTCAAGTATGAAACAAACGATAATTTCATGGTCAGTGGATGAAAAATAGTCTTTGGAACAGAAAGAGGAGTGTAATTAGCTGGAGGCGCATTGAATGTCTCATTATTTTTGAATGAAACTACTTAACAATAGTACGAAATGCAAACCAAGATGAATGACTTCTTCGATTGGTGGAAGAAAACACATTTAGAGTGTTAATAGGGTTTAGAATGGTTTGTTTTAATGAATATAGTTAGTAGTTTAGGCACAAGTGTGAATTTCATTATCTTTGTATCAAAAAGTGTGTTTGTAGACAAAAAAGGATACTTGCTAAGAATAAATGATGGGACAGACT
This sequence comes from Ceriops zippeliana, assembly GCA_037897445.1. Classification (NCBI taxonomy): domain Eukaryota; kingdom Viridiplantae; phylum Streptophyta; class Magnoliopsida; order Malpighiales; family Rhizophoraceae; genus Ceriops; species Ceriops zippeliana. The sequence continues at coordinate 43,694 of JBAPLH010001429.1, read as the reverse complement.
CTTTATTTTGTATTTCAACCAATTAATATCAATAAGAATAGCAAATCAATATCAGCGACTCCATTGTTTGTTGGAATTGAAAGAATTCAGGGTATAGATGGTTCATGGATATTGATTTCACAATTAATATAGTCGTTAAGTATGATACAAACGATAATTTCATGGTCATTGAATGAAAAATAGTCTTTGGAACAGCAAGAGGAGTGTAATTAGCTGGAGGCGCATTGAATGTCTCATTATTTTTGAATGAAACTACTTAACAATATTACGAAATGCAAATCAAGATGAATGAATTCTTCTATTGGTGGAAGTAAACACATTTAGAGTGTTAATAGGATTTAGAATGGTTTGTTTTAATGAATATACATAGTAGTTTAGGCACAAGTGTGAATTTCATGATCTTTTTATCAAAATGTGTGTTTGTAGACAAAAAAGGATACTTGCTAAGAAGAAATGATGGGACAGACTCTTTATTTTGTATTTCAACCAATTAATATCAATAAGAATAGCAAATCAGTATCAGCGACTCCATTGTTTGTTGGAATTGAAAGAATTCAGGGTATAGATGGTTCATGGATATTGATTTCACAATTAATATAGTCGTTAAGTATGAAACAAACGATAATTTGATGGTCATTGAATGAAAAATAGTCTTTGGAACAGAAAGAGGAGTGTAATTAGCTGGAGGCGCATTGAATGTCTCGTTATTTTTGAATGAAACAACTTAACAATAGTACGAAATGCAAACCCAGATGAATGAATTCATCGATTGGTGGAAGTAAACACATTTAGAGTGTTAATAGGGTTTAGAATGGTTTGTTTTAATGAATATACTTAGTAGTTTAGGCACAAGTGTGAATTTAATGATCTTTGTATCAAAAAGTGTGTTTGTAGACAAAAAAGGATACTTGCTAAGTAGAAATGATGGGACGGACTCTTTATTTTGTATATCAACCAATTAATATCAATAAGAAAAGCAAATCAAGATCAGGGACTCCATTGTTGGTTGGAATTGAAAGAATTCAGGGTATAGATAGTTCATGGATATTGATTTCACAATTAATATAGTCGTTAAGTATGAAACAAACGATAATTTCATGGTCATTGAATGAAAAATAATCTTTGGAACAGAAAGAGGAGTGTAATTAGCTGGAGGCACATTGAATGTCTCATTATTTTTTGAATGAAACGACTTAACAATAGTACGAAATACAAACCCAGATGAATGAATTCTTCGATTGGTGGAAGTAAACACATTTAGAGTGTTAATAGGGGTTCAGAATAGTTTGTTTTAATGAATATACTTAGTAGTTTAGGCACAAATGTGAATTTCATGATCTTTTTATCAAAAAGTGTGTTTGTAGACAAAAAAGGATACTTGCTAAGTAGAAATGATGGGACAGACTCTTTATTTTGTATTTCAACCAATTAATATCAATAAGAAAAGCAAATCAAGATCAGGGACTCCATTGTTTGTTGGAATTGAAAGAATTCAGGGTATAGATGGTTCATGGATATTGATTTCACAATTAATATAGTCGTTAAGTATGAAACAAACGATAATTTCATGGTCATTGAATGAAAAATAGTCTTTGGAACAGAAAGAGGAGTGTAATTAGCTGGAGGCGCATTGAATGTCTCATTATTTTTGAATGAAACTACTTAACAATAGTACGAAATGCAAACCAAGATGAATGAATTCTTCGATTGGTGGAAGTAAACACATTTAGAGTGTTAATAGGGTTTAGAATGGTTTGTTTTAATGAATATACTTAGTAGTTTAGGCACAAGTGTGAATTTCATGATCTTTGTATCAAAAATTGTGTTTGTAGACAAAAAAGGATACTTGCTAAGAAGAAATGATGGGACGGACTCTTTATTTTGTATTTCAACCAATTAATATCAATAAGAAAAGCAAATCAAGATCAGGGACTCCATTGTTTGTTGGAATTGAAAGAATTCAGGGTATAGATGGTTCATGGATATTGATTTCACAATTAATATAGTCGTTAAGTATGAAACAAACGATAATTTCATGGTCATTGAATGAAAAATAGTCTTTGGAACAGAAAGAGGAGTGTAATTAGCTGGAGGCGCATTGAATGTCTCATTATTTTTGAATGAAACTACTTAACAATAGTACGAAATGCAAACCAAGATGAATGACTTCTTCGATTGGTGGAAGTAAACACATTTAGAGTGTTAATAGGGTTTAGAATGGTTTGTTTTAATGAATATACTTAGTAGTTTAGGCACAAGTGTGAATTTCATGATCTTTGTATCAAAATGTGTGTTTGTAGACAAAAAAGGATACTTGCTAAGTAGAAATGATGGGACAGACTCTTTATTTTGTATTTCAACCAATTAATATCAATAAGAAAAGCAAATCAAGATCAGCAACTCCATTGTTTGTTGGAATTGAAAGAATTCAGGGTATAGATGGTTCATGGATATTGATTTCACAATTAATATAGTCGTTAAGTATGAAACAAACGATAATTTCATGGTCATTGAATGAAAAATAGTCTTTGGAACAGAAAGAGGAGTGTAATTAGCTGGAGGCGCATTGAATGTCTCGTTATTTTTGAATGAAACTACTTAACAATAGTACGAAATGCAAACCAAGATGAATGAATTCTTCGATTGGTGGAAGTAAACACATTTAGAGTGTTAATAGGGTTTAGAATGGTTTGTTTTAATGAATATACTTAGTAGTTTAGGCACAAGTGTGAATTTAATGATCTTTGTATCAAAAAGTGTGTTTGTAGACAAAAAAGGATACTTGCTAAGTAGAAATGATGGGACGGACTCTTTATTTTGTATTTCAACCAATTAATATCAATAAGAAAAGCAAATCAATATCAGCGGACTCCATTTATGTTTGTCGGAATTGAAAGAATTCAGGGTATAGATGGTTTATGGATATTGATTTCACAATTAATATAGTCGTTAAGTATGAAACAAACGATAATTTCATGGTCATTGAATGAAAAATAGTCTTTGGAACAGAAAGAGGAGTGTAATTAGCTGGAGGCGCATTGAATGTCTCATTATTTTTGAATGAAACTACTTAACAATAGTACGAAATGCAAACCAAGATGAATGAATTCTTCGATTGGTGGAAGTAAACACATTTAGAGTGTTAATAGGGTTTAGAATGGTTTGTTTTAATGAATATACTTAGTAGTTTAGGCACAAGTGTGAATTGAATGATCTTTGTATCAAAAAGTGTGTTTGTAGACAAAAAAGGATACTTGCTAAGTAGAAATGATTGGACGGACTCTTTATTTTGTATTTCAACCAATTAATATCAGTAAGAAAAGCGAATCAAGATCAAGGACTCCATTATTTGTCGGAATTGAAAGAATTCAAGGTATAGATGGTTTATGGATAATGATTTCACAATTAATATAGTCATTAAGTATGAAACAAGCGATAATTTCATGGTCATTGAATGAAAAATAGTCTTTGGAACAGAAAGAGGAGTGTAATTAGCTGGAGGTGCATTGAATGTCTCATTATTTTTGAATGAAACTACTTAACAATTGTACTAAATGCAAACCAAGATGAATGAATTCTTCGATTGGTGGAAGTAAACACATTTAGAGTGTTAATAGAGTTTAGAATTGTTTGTTGTAATGAATATAGTTAGTAGTTTAGGCACAAGTGTAAATTTCATTATCTTTGTATCAAAAAGTGTGTTTGTAAACAAAAAAGGATACTTGCTACGAAGAAATGATGGGATAGACTCTTTATTTTGTATGTCAACCAATTAATATCAATAAGAAAAGCAAATCAAGATTAGGGACTCCATTGTTTGTTGGAATTGAAAGAATTCAGGGTATAGATGGTTCATGGATTTTGATTTCACAATTAATATAGTCGTTAAGTATGAAACAAACGATAATTTCATGGTTATTGAATGAAAAATAGTCTTTGGAACAGAAAGAGGAGTGTAATTAGCTGGAGGCACATTGAATGTCTCATTATTTTTGAATGAAACGACTTAACAATAGTATGAAATACAAATCCAGATGAATGAATTCTTTGATTCGTGGAAGTAAACACATTTAGAGTGTTAATAGGGTTTAGAATAGTTTGTTTTAATGAATATACTTAGTAGTTTAGGCACAAGTGTGAATTTCATGATCTTTTTATCAAAATGTGTGTTTGTAGACAAAAAAGGATACTTGCTAAGAAGAAATGATGGGACGGACTCTTTATTTTGTATTTCAACCAATTAATATCAATAAGAATAGCAAATCAATATCAGCGACTCCATTGTTTGTTGGAATTGAAAGAATTCAGGGTATAGATGGTTCATGGATATTGATTTCACAATTAATATAGTCGTTAAGTATGAAACAAACGATAATTTCATGGTCATTGAATGAAAAATAGTCTTTGGAACAGAAAGAGGAGTGTAATTAGCTGGAGGCGCATTGAATGTCTCGTTATTTTTGAATGAAACTACTTAACAATAGTACGAAATGCAAACCAAGATGAATGAATTCTTCGATTGGTGGAAGTAAACACATTTAGACTGTTAATAGGGTTTAGAATGGTTTGTTTTAATGAATATACTTAGTAGTTTAGGCACAAGTGTGAATTTAATGATCTTTGTATCAAAAAGTGTGTTTGTAGACAAAAAAGGATACTTGCTAAGTAGAAATGATGGGACGAACTCTTTATTTTGTATTTCAACCTATTAATATCAATAAGAAAAGCAAATCAAGATCAAGGACTCGATTATTTGTCGGAATTGAAAGAATTCAAGGTATAGATGGTTTATGGATATTGATTTCACAATTAATATAGTCATTAAGTATGAAACAAGCGATAATTTCATGGTCATTGAATGAAAAATAGTCTTTGGAACAGAAAGAGGAGTGTAATTAGCTGGAGGCGCATTGAATGTCTCATTATTTTTGAATGAAACAGTAACAATAGTACGAAATGCAAACCAAGATGAATGAATTCTTCGATTGGTGGAAGTAAACACATTTAGAGTGTTAATAGGGTTTAGAATGATTTGTTTTAATGAATATACTTAGTAGTGTAGGCACAAGTGTGAATTTAATGATCTTTGTATCAAAAAGTGTGTTTGTAGACAAAAAAGGATACTTGCTAAGTAGAAATGATGGGACGGACTCTTGATTTTGTATTTCAACCAATTAATATCAATAAGAATAGCAAATCAATATCAGCGACTCCAATGTTTGTTGGAATTGAAAGAATTCAGGGTATAGATGGTTCATGGATATTGATTTCACAATTAATATAGTCGTTAAATATGAAACAAACGATAATTTCATGGTCATTGAATGAAAAATAGTCTTTGGAACAGAAAGAGGAGTGTAATTAGCTGGAGGCGCATTGAATGTCTCATTATTTTTGAATGAAACGACTTAACAATAGTACGAAATACAAACCCAGATGAATGAATTCTTCGATTGGTGGAAGTAAACACATTTAGAGTGTTAATAGGGTTTAGAATGGTTTGTTTTAATGAATATACTTAGTAGTTTAGGCACAAGTGTGAATTTCATGATCTTTTTATCAAAATGTGTGTTTGTAGACAAAAAAAGGATACTTGCTAAGAAGAAATGATGGGACGGACTCTTTATTTTGTATTTCAACCAATTAATATCAATAAGAATAGCAAATCAATATCAGCGACTCCATTGTTTGTTGGAATTGAAAGAATTCAGGGTATAGATGGTTCATGGATATTGATTTCACAATTAATATAGTCGTTAAGTATGATACAAACGATAATTTAATGGTCATTGAATGAAAAATAGACTTTGGAACAGAAAGAGGAGTGTAATTAGCTGGAGGCGCATTGAATGTCTCATTATTTTTGAATGAAACTACTTAACAATAGTACGAAATGCAAACCAAGATGAATGAATTCTTCGATTGGTGGAAGTAAACACATTTAGAGTGTTAATAGGGTTTAGAATGGTTTGTTTTAATGAATATACTTAGTAGTTTAGGCACAAGTGTGAATTTCATGATCTTTTTATCAAAAAGTGTGTTTGTAGAAAAAAAAAAGGATACTTGCTAAGAAGAAATGATGGGACGGACTCTTTATTTTGTATTTCAACCAATTAATATCAATAAGAATAGCAAATCAATATCAGCGACTCCATTGTTTGTTGGAATTGAAAGAATTCATGGTATAGATGGTTCATGGATATTGATTTCACAATTAATATAGTCGTTAAGTATGAAACAAACGATAATTTCATGGTCATTGAATGAAAAATAGTCTTTGGAACAGAAAGAGGAGTGTAATTAGCTGGAGGCGCATTGAATGTCTCGTTATTTTTGAATGAAACTACTTAACAATAGTACGAAATGCAAACCAAGATGAATGAATTCTTCGATTGGTGGAAGTAAACACATTTAGACTGTTAATAGGGTTTAGAATGGTTTGTTTTAATGAATATACTTAGTAGTTTAGGCACAAGTGTGAATTTAATGATCTTTGTATCAAAAAGTGTGTTTGTAGACAAAAAAGGATACTTGCTAAGTAGAAATGATGGGACGAACTCTTTATTTTGTATTTCAACCTATTAATATCAATAAGAAAAGCAAATCAAGATCAAGGACTCGATTATTTGTCGGAATTGAAAGAATTCAAGGTATAGATGGTTTATGGATATTGATTTCACAATTAATATAGTCGTTAAGTATGAAACAAACGATAATTTCATGGTCATTGAATGAAAAATAGTCTTTGGAACAGAAAGAGGAGTGTAATTAGTTGGAGGCGCATTGAATGTCTCGTTATTTTTGAATGAAACTACTTAACAATAGTACGAAATGCAAACCAAGATGAATGAATTCTTCGATTGGAGGAAGTAAACACATTTAGACTGTTAATAGGGTTTAGAATGGTTTGTTTTAATGAATATACTTAGTAGTTTAGGCACAAGTGTGAATTTAATGATCTTTGTATCAAAAAGTGTGTTTGTAGACAAAAAAGGATACTTGCTAAGTAGAAATGATGGGTCGGACTCTTTATTTTGTATTTCAACCAATTAATATCAATAAGAAAAGCAAATCAAGATCAAGGACCCCATTATTTGTCGGAATTGAAAGAATTCAAGGTATAGATGGTTTATGGATATTGATTTCACAATTAATATAGTCATTAAGTATGAAACAAGCGATAATTTCATGGTCATTGAATGAAAAATAGTCTTTGGAACAGAAAGAGGAGTGTAATTAGCTGGAGGCGCATTGAATGTCTCGTTATTTTTGAATGAAACAGTAACAATAGTACGAAATGCAAACCAAGATGAATGAATTCTTCGATTGGTGGAAGTAAACACATTTAGAGTGTTAATAGGGTTTAGAATGATTTGTTTTAATGAATATACTTAGTAGTGTAGGCACAAGTGTGAATTTAATGATCTTTGTATCAAAAAGTGTGTTTGTAGACAAAAAAGGATACTTGCTAAGTAGAAATGATGGGACGCACTCTTGATTTTGTATTTCAACCAATTAATATCAATAAGAATAGCAAATCAATATCAGCGACTCCAATGTTTGTTGGAATTGAAACAATTCAGGGTATAGATGGTTCATGGATATTGATTTCACAATTAATATAGTCGTTAAATATGAAACAAACGATAATTTCATGGTCATTGAATGAAAAATAGTCTTTGGAACAGAATGAGGAGTGTAATTAGCTGGAGGCGCATTGAATGTCTCATTATTTTTGAATGAAACGACTTAACAATAGTACGAAATACAAACCCAGATGAATGAATTCTTCGATTGGTGGAAGTAAACCCATTTAGAGTGTTAATAGGGTTTAGAATGGTTTGTTTTAATGAATATACTTAGTAGTTTAGGCACAAGTGTGAATTTCATGATCTTTTTATCAAAATGTGTGTTTGTAGACAAAAAAGGATACTTGCTAAGAAGAAATGATGGGACGGACTCTTTATTTTGTATTTCAACCAATTAATATCAATAAGAATAGCAAATCAATATCAGCGACTCCATTGTTTGTTGGAATTGAAAGAATTCAGGATATAGATGGTTCATGGATATTGATTTCACAATTAATATAGTCGTTAAGTATGAAACAAACGATAATTTCATGGTCATTGAATGAAAAATAGTCTTTGGAACAGAAAGAGGAGTGTAATTAGCTGGAGGCGCATTGAATGTCTCGTTATTTTTGAATGAAACTACTTAACAATAGTACGAAATGCAAACCAAGATGAATGAATTCTTCGATTGGTGGAAGTAAACACATTTAGAGTGTTAATAGGGTTTAGAATGGTTTGTTTTAATGAATATACTTAGTAGTTTAGGCACAAGTGTGAATTTAATGATCTTTGTACCAAAAAGTGTGTTTGTGGACAAAAAAGGATACTTGCTAAGTAGAAATGATGGGACGGACTCTTTATTTTGTATTTCAACCAATTAATATCAATAAGAAATGCAAATCAAGATCAAGGACTCCATTATTTGTCGGAATTGAAAGAATTCAAGGTATAGATGGTTTATGGATATTGATTTCACAATTAATATAGTCGTTAAGTATGAAACAAACGATAATTTCATGGTCATTGAATGAAAAATAGTCTTTGGAACAGCAAGAGGAGTGTAATTAGCTGGAGGCGCATTGAATGTCTCGTTATTTTTGAATGAAACTACTTAACAATAGTACGAAATGCAAACCAAGATGAATGAATTCTTCGATTGGTGGAAGTAAACACATTTAGACTGTTAATAGGGTTTAGAATGGTTTGTTTTAATGAATATACATAGTAGTTTAGGCACAAGTGTGAATTTAATGATCTTTGTATCAAAAAGTGTGTTTGTAGACAAAAAAGGATACTTGCTAAGTAGAAATGATGGGACGGACTCTTTATTTTGTATTTCAACCAATTAATATCAATAAGAAAAGCAAATCAAGATCAAGGACTCCATTATTTGTCGGAATTGAAAGAATTCACGGTATAGATGGTTTATGGATATTGATTTCACAATTAATATAGTCATTAAGTATGAAACAAGCGATAATTTCATGGTCATTGAATGAAAAATAGTCTTTGGAACAGAAAGAGGAGTGTAATTAGCTGGAGGTGCATTGAATGTCTCATTATTTTTGAATGAAACTACTTAACAATTGTACTAAATGCAAACCAAGATGAATGAATTCTTCGATTGGTGGAAGTAAACACATTTAGAGTGTTAATAGAGTTTAGAATTGTTTGTTGTAATGAATATAGTTAGTAGTTTAGGCACAAGTGTAAATTTCATGATCTTTGTATCAAAAAGTGTGTTTGTAAACAAAAAAGGATATTTGCTACGAAGAAATGATGGGATAGACTCTTTATTTTGTATTTCAACCAATTAATATCAATAAGAAAAGCAAATCAAGATTAGGGACTCCATTGTTTGTTGGAATTGAAAGAATTCAGGGTATAGATGGTTCATGGATATTGATTTCACAATTAATATAGTCGTTAAGTATGAAACAAACGATAATTTCATGGTTATTGAATGAAAAATAGTCTTTGGAACAGAAAGAGGAGTGTAATTAGCTGGAGGCACATTGAATGTCTCATTATTTTTGAATGAAACGACTTAACAATAGTATGAAATACAAACCCAGATGAATGAATTCTTTGATTCGTGGAAGTAAACACATTTAGAGTGTTAATAGGGTTTAGAATAGTTTGTTTTAATGAATATACTTAGTAGTTTAGGCACAAGTGTGAATTTCATGATCTTTTTATCAAAATGTGTGTTTGTAGAAAAAAAAAGGATACTTGCTAAGAAGAAATGATGGGACGGACTCTTTATTTTGTATTTCAACCAATTAATATCAATAAGAATAGCAAATCAATATCAGCGACTCCATTGTTTGTTGGAATTGAAAGAATTCAGGATATAGATGGTTCATGGATATTGATTTCACAATTAATATAGTCGTTAAGTATGAAACAAACGATAATTTCATGGTCATTGAATGAAAAATAGTCTTTGGAACAGAAAGAGGAGTGTAATTAGCTGGAGGCGCATTGAATGTCTCGTTATTTTTGAATGAAACTACTTAACAATAGTACGAAATGCAAACCAAGATGAATGAATTCTTCGATTGGTGGAAGTAAACACATTTAGAGTGTTAATAGGGTTTAGAATGGTTTGTTTTAATGAATATACTTAGTAGTTTAGGCACAAGTGTGAATTTAATGATCTTTGTATCAAAAAGTGTGTTTGTAGACAAAAAAGGATACTCACTAAGTAGAAATGATGGGACAGACTCTTTATTTTGTATTTCAACCAATTAATATCAATAAGAAAAGCAAATCAAGATCAAGGACTCCATTATTTGTCGGAATTGAAAGAATTCAAGGTATAGATGGTTTATGGATATTGATTTCACAATTAATATAGTCGTTAAGTATGAAACAAACGATAATTTCATGGTCATTGAATGAAAAATAGTCTTTGGAACAGAAAGAGGAGTGTAATTAGCTGGAGGCACATTGAATGTCTCGTTATTTTTGAATGAAACTACTTAACAATAGTACGAAATGCAAACCAAGATGAATGAATTCTTCGATTGGTGGAAGTAAACACATTTAGACTGTTAATAGGGTTTAGAATGGTTTGTTTTAATGAATATACTTAGTAGTTTAGGCACAAGTGTGAATTTAATGATCTTTGTATCAAAAAAAGTGTGTTTTGTAGACAAAAAAGGATACTTGCTAAGTAGAAATGATGGGACGGACTCTTTATTTTGTATTTCAACCAATTAATATCAATAAGAAAAGCAAATCAAGATCAAGGACTCCATTATTTGTCGGAATTGAAAGAATTCAAGGTATAGATGGTTTATGGATATTGATTTCACAATTAATATAGTCATTAAGTATGAAACAAGCGATAATTTCATGGTCATTGAATGAAAAATAGTCTTTGGAACAGAAAGAGGAGTGTAATTAGCTGGAGGTGCATTGAATGTCTCATTATTTTTGAATGAAACTACTTAACAATTGTACTAAATGCAAACCAAGATGAATGAATTCTTCGATTAGTGGAAGTAAACACATTTAGAGTGTTAATAGAGTTTAGAATTGTTTGTTGTAATGAATATAGTTAGTAGTTTAGGCACAAGTGTAAATTTCATGATCTTTGTATCAAAAAGTGTGTTTGTAAACAAACAAGGATACTTGCTTCGAAGAAATGATGGGATAGACTCTTTATTTTGTATTTCAACCAATTAATATCAATAAGAAAAGCAAATCAAGATTAGGGACTCCATTGTTTGTTGGAATTGAAAGAGTTCAGGGTATAGATGGTTCATGGATATTGATTTCACAATTAATATAGTCGTTAAGTATGAAACAAACGATAATTTCATGGTCATTGAATGAAAAATAGTCTTTGGAACAGAAAGAGGAGTGTAATTAGCTGGAGGCGCATTGAATGTCTCGTTATTTTTGAATGAAACTACTTAACAATAGTACGAAATGCAAACCAAGATGAATGAATTCTTCGATTGGTGGAAGTAAACACATTTAGAGTGTTAATAGGGTTTAGAATGGTTTGTTTTAATGAATATACTTAGTAGTTTAGGCACAAGTGTGAATTTAATGATCTTTGTATCAAAAAGTGTGTTTGTAGACAAAAAAGGATACTTGCTAAGTAGAAATGATTGGACGGACTCTTTATTTTGTATTTCAACCAATTAATATCAATAAGAAAAGCGAATCAAGATCAAGGACTCCATTATTTGTCGGAATTGAAGGAATTCAGGGTATAGATGGTTTATGGATATTGATTTCACAATTAATATAGTCATTAAGTATGAAACAAGCGATAATTTCATGGTCATTAAATGAAAAATAGTCTTTGTAACAGAAAGAGGAGTGTAATTAGCTGGAGGTGCATTGAATGTCTCATTATTTTTGAATGAAACTACTTAACAATTGTACTAAATGCAAACCAAGATGAATGAATTCTTCGATTGGTGGAAGTAAACACATTTAGAGTGTTAATAGAGTTTAGAATTGTTTGTTGTAATGAATATACTTAGTAGTTTAGGCACAAGTGTGAATTTAATGATCTTTGTATCAAAAAGTGTGTTTGTAGACAAAAAAGGATACTTGCTAAGTAGAAATGATGGGACGCACTCTTGATTTTGTATTTCAACCAATTAATATCAATAAGAATAGCAAATCAATATCAGCGACTCCAATGTTTGTTGGAATTGAAAGAATTCAGGGTATAGATGGTTCATGGATATTGATTTCACAATTAATATAGTCGTTAAGTATGAAACAAACGATAATTTCATGGTCATTGAATGAAAAATAGTCTTTGGAATAGAATGAGGAGTGTAATTAGCTGGAGGCGCATTGAATGTCTCATTATTTTTGAATGAAACGACTTAACAATAGTACGAAATACAAACCCAGATGAATGAATTCTTCGATTGGTGGAAGTAAACACATTTAGAGTGTTAATAGGGTTTAGAATGGTTTGTTTTAATGAATATACTTAGTAGTTTAGGCACAAGTGTGAATTTCATGATCTTTTTATCAAAATGTGTGTTTGTAGACAAAAAAGGATACTTGCTAACTAGTAATGATGGGACGAACTCTTTATTTTGTATTTCAACCAATTAATATCAATAAGAAAAGCAAATCAAGATCAGGGACTCCATTGTTTGTTGGAATTGAAAGAATTCATGGTATAGATAGTTGATGGATATTGATTTCACAATTAATATGGTCGTTAAGTATCAAACAAACGATAATTTCATAGACATTAAATGAAAAATAGTCTTTGGATCAGAAAGAGGAGTGTAATTAGCTGGACGCGCATTGAATGTCTCATTATTTTTTAATGAAACTACTTAACAATAGTACGAAATGCAAACCAAGATGAATGAATTCTTCGATTGGTGGATGTAAACACATTTAGAGTGTTAATAGGGTTTAGAATGGTTTGTTTTAATGAATATTGTTAGTAGTTTAGGCACAAGTGTCAATTTCATGATCTTTGTATCAAAAAGTGTGTTTGTAAAGAAAAAAGGATACTTGCGAAGAAGAAATGATGGGACAGACTCTTTATTTTGTATTTCAACCCATTAATATCAATAAGAAAAGCAAATCAAGATCACGGACTCCATTGTTTGTTGTTGAAATTGAAAGAATTCAGGGTATAGATGATTCATGGATACTGATTTCACAATTAATATAGTCATTAAGTATGAAACAAGCGATAATTTCATGGTCATTGAATGAAAAATAGTCTTTGGAACAGAAAGAGGAGTGTAATTAGCTGAAGGCGCATTGAATGCCTCATTATTTTGGAATGAAACTACTTAACAATAGTACGAAATGGAAACCAAGATGAATGAATTCTTCGATTGGTGGAAGTAAACACATTTAGACTGTTAATAGGGTTTAGAATGGTTTGTTTTAATGAATATACTTAGTAGTTTACGCACAAGTGTGAATTTCATGATCTTTGTATCAAAAAGTGTGTTTGTAGACAAAAAAGGATACTTGCTAAGTAGAAATGATGGGACAGACTCTTTCTTTTGTATTTGAACCAATTAATAACAATAAGTGAAGCAAATCAAGATCAGGGACTCCATTGTTTGTCGGAATTGAAAGAATTCATGGTATATATGGTTTCTTGATATTGATTTCACAATTAATATAGTCGTTAAGTATTACACAAACCATAATTTCATGGTCATTGAATGAAAAATAGTCTTTGGAACAGGAAGAAAAGTGTAATTAGCTGGAGGCGCATTGAATGTCTCATTAGTTTTGAATGAAACTACATAATAATTGCACAAAATGCAAACCAAGATGAATGAATTCTTCGATTGGTGGAAGTAAACACATTTAGACTGTTAATAGGGTTTAGAATGGTTTGTTTTAATGAATATACTTAGTAGTTTACGCACAAGTGTGAATTTCAGGATCTTTGTATCAAAAAGTGTGTTTGTAGACAAAAAAGGATACTTGCTAAGTAGAAATGATGGGACAGACTCTTTCTTTTGTATTTGAACCAATTAATAACAATAAGTGAAGCAAATCAAGATCAGGGACTCCATTGTTTGTCGGAATTGAAAGAATTCATGGTATATATGGTTTCTTGATATTGATTTCACAATTAATATAGTCGTTAAGTATTACACAAACCATAATTTCATGGTCATTGAATGAAAAATAGTCTTTGGAACAGAAAGAAAAGTGTAATTAGCTGGAGGCGCATTGAATGTCTCATTAGTTTTGAATGAAACTACATAATAATTGCACAAAATGCAAACCAAGATGAATGAATTCTTCGATTGGTGGAAGTAAACACATTTAGACTGTTAATAGGGTTTAGAATGGTTTGTTTTAATGAATATACTTAGTAGTTTACGCACAAGTGTGAATTTCATGATCTTTGTATCAAAAAGTGTGTTTGTAGACAAAAAAGGATACTTGCTAAGTAGAATTGATGGGACAGACTCTTTCTTTTGTATTTGAACCAATTAATAACAATAAGTGAAGCAAATCAAGATCAGGGACTCCATTGTTTGTCGGAATTGAAAGAATTCATGGTATATATGGTTTATTGATATTGATTTCATAATTAATATAGTCGTTAAGTATTACACAAACCATAATTTCATGGTCATTGAATGAAAAATAGTCTTTGGAACAGAAAGAAAAGTGTAATTAGCCGGAGGCGCATTGAATGTCTCATTAGTTTTGAATGAAACTACATAACAATTAGCTGGAGGCGCATTGAATGTCTCGTTATTTTTGAATGAAACTACTTAACAATAGTACGAAATGCAAACCAAGATGAATGAATTCTTCGATTGGTGGAAGTAAACACATTTAGAGTGTTAATAGGGTTTAGAATGGTTTGTTTTAATGAATATTGTTAGTAGTTTAGGCACAAGTGTTAATTTCATGATCTTTGTATCAAAAAGTGTGTTTGTAGACAAAAAAGGATTCTTGCTAAGTAGAAATGATGGGACGAACTCTTTATTTTGTATTGCAACCAATTAATATCAATAAGAAAAGAAAATCAAGATCAGTGATTCCATTGTTTGTTGTAATTGAATGAATTCAGGGTATAGATGGTTCATGGATATTGATTTCACAAATAATATAGTCGTTAAGTATGAAACAAGAGATAATTTCATGGTCATTGAATGAAAAATAATCTTTGGAACAGAAAGAGGAGTGTAATTAGCTGAAGGCGCATTGAATGCCTCATTATTTTTGAATGAAACTACTTAACAATAGTACGAAATGCAAACCAAGATGAATGAATTCTTCGATTGGTGGAAGTAAACACATTTAGACTGTTAATAGGGTTTAGAATGGTTTGTTTTAATGAATATACTTAGTAGTTTAGGCACAAGTGTGAATTTCATGATCTTTGTATCAAAAAGTGTGTTTGTAGACAAAAAAGGATACTTGCTAAGTAGAAATGATGGGACGGACTCTTTATTTTGTATTTCAACCAATTAATATCAAGAAGAAGAGCAAATCAAGATCAGGGACTCCATTGTTTGTTGGAATTGAAAGAATTCAGGGTATATATGGTTCATGGATATTGATTTCACAATTAATATAGTCGTTAAGTATGAAACAAACGATAATTTCATAGACATTGAATGAAACATAGTCTTTGGATCAGAAGGAGGAGTGTAATTAGCTGGACGCGCATTGAATGTCTCATTATTTTTGAATGAAACTACTTAACAATAGTACGAAATGCAAACCAAGATGAATGAATTCTTA
Source organism: Ceriops zippeliana (assembly GCA_037897445.1). Lineage (NCBI taxonomy): Eukaryota > Viridiplantae > Streptophyta > Magnoliopsida > Malpighiales > Rhizophoraceae > Ceriops > Ceriops zippeliana. Next base: position 27,885 of record JBAPLH010001429.1, on the reverse strand, counting down.
GATTGGTGGATGTAAACACATTTAGAGTGTTAATAGGGTTTAGAATGGTTTGTTTTAATGAATATTGTTAGTTGTTTAGGCACAAGTGTTAATTTCATGATCTTTGTATCAAAAAGTGTGTTTGTAAACAAAAAAGGAAACTTGCGAAGAAGAAATGATGGGACGGACTCTTTATTTTGTATTTCAACCAATTAATATCAATAAGAAAAGCAAATCAAGATCAAGGACTCCATTGTTTGTTGGAATTGAAAGAATTTAGGGTATAGATGGTTCATTGATATTGATTTCATAATTAATATAGTCATTAAGTACGAAACAAGTGATAATTTCATGGTCATTGAATGAAAAATATTCTTTGGAATAGAAAGAGGAGTGTAATTAGCTGAAAGCGCATTGAATGCATCATTATTTTTTAATGAAACTACTTAACAATAGTACGAAATGCAAACCAAGATGAATGAATTCTTCGATTGGTGGAAGTAAACACATTTACAGTGTTAATAGGGCTTAGAATGATTTGTTTTAATTAATATACTAAGTAGTTTAGGCACAAGTTTGAATTTCATGATCTTTGTATCAAAAAGTGTGTTTGTAAACAAAAAAGGATAGTTGCTAAGAAGAAATGATGGGACAGACTCTTTATTTTGTGTTTCAACCAATTAATATCAATAAGAAAAGCAAATCAAGATCAGGGACTCCATTGTTTGTTGGAATTGAAAAAATTGATGGTATAGATGGTTCATGGATATTGATTTCACAATTAATATAGTCGTTAAGTATGAAACAAACGATAATTTCATGGTCATTGCATGAAAAATAGTCTTTGGAACAGAAAGAGGAGGGTAATTAGCTGGAGGCGCATTAAATGTCTCATTATTTTTGAATGAAACTACTTAACAATAGTACGAAATGCAAACCAAGATGAATGAATTCTTCGATTGGTGCATGTAAACACATTTAGAGTGTTAATAGGGTTTAGAATGGTTTGTTTTAATGAATATTTTAGTAGTTTAGGCACAAGTGTCATTTTCATGATATTTCTATCAAAAAGTGTGTTTGTAAACAAAAAAGGATACTTGCGAAGAAGAAATGATGGGACAGACTCTTTATTTTGTATTTCAACCAATTAATATCAATAAGAAAAGCAAATTAAGATCACGGACTCCGTTGTTTGTTGGAATTGAAAGAATTCAGGGTATAGATGGTTCATGGATATTGATTTCACAATTAATAGTCATTAAGTATGAAACAAGCGATAATTTCATGGTCATTGAATGAAAAATAGTCTTTGGAATAGAAAGAGGAGTGTAATTAGCTGAAAGCGCATTGAATGCATCATTATTTTTTAATGAAACTACTTAACAATAGTACGAAATGCAAACCAAGATGAATGAATTCTTCGATTGGTGGAAGTAAACACATTTACAGTGTTAATAGGGCTTAGAATGATTTGTTTTAATGAATATACTAAGTAGTTTAGGCACAAGTTTGAATTTCATGATCTTTGTATCAAAAAGTGTGTTTGTAGACAAAAAAGGATACTCACTAAGTTGAAATGATGGGACGGACTCTTTATTTTGTATTTGAACCAATTAATAACAATAAGTAAAGCAAATCAAGATCATGGACTCCATTGTTTGTCGGACTTGAAATAATTCATGGTATATATGGTTTAAGGATATTGATTTCACAATTAATATAGTCGTTAAGTATTACACAAACCATAATTTCATGGTCATTGAATGAAAAATAGTCTTTGGAACAGAAAGAGGAGTGTAATTACCTGGATGCGCATTGAATGCCTCATTATTTTTGAATCAAACTACTTAACAATAGTACGAAATGCAAACCAAGATGAATGAATTCTTCGATTGGTGGAAGTAAACAAATTTAGAGTGTTAATAGGGTTTAGAATGGTTTGTTTTAATGAATATTGTTAATAGTTTAGGCACAAGTGTTAATTTCATGATCTTTTTATCAAAAAGTGTGTTTGTAGACAAAAACGGATACTTGCTAAGTAGAAATGATGGGACAGACTCTTTATTTTGTATTTGAACCAATTAATAACAATAAGTAAAGAAAATCAAGATCAGGGACCCCATTGTTTGTCGGACTTGAAATAATTCATGGTATATATGGTTTAAGGATATTGATTTCACAATTAATATAGTCGTTAAGTATTACACAAACCATAATTTCATGGTCATTGAATGAAAAATAGTCTTTGGAACAGAAAGAGGAGTGTAATTACCTGGATGCGCATTGAATGCCTCATTATTTTTGAATCAAACTACTTAACAATAGTACGAAATGCAAACCAAGATGAATGAATTCTTCGATTGGTGGAAGTAAACACATTTAGAGTGTTAATAGGGTTTAGAATGGTATGTTTTAATGAATATACTTAGTAGTTTAGGCACAAGTGTGAATTTCATGATCTTTGTATCAAAAAGTGTGTTTGTAGACAAAAAAGGATACTCACTAAATTGAAATGATGGGACGGACTCTTTATTTTGTATTTGAACCAATTAATAACAATAAGTAAAGCAAATCAAGATCATGGACTCCATTGTTTGTCGGACTTGAAAGAATGCATGGTATATGTGGTTTATGGATATTGATTTCACAATTAATATAGTCGTTAAGTATTACATAAACCATAATTTCATGGTCATTGAATGAAAAATAGTCTTTGGAACAAAAAGAGGAGTGTAATTAGCTGGAGGCGCATTGAATGTCTCATTATTTTTGAATCAAACTACTTATCAATAGTACGAAATGCAAACCAAGATGAATGAATTCTGCGATTGGTATAAGTAAACACATTTAGAGTGTTAATAGGGTTTAGAATGGTATGTTTTAATGAATATACTTAGTAGTTTAGGCACAAGTGTGAATTTCATGATCTTTGTATCAAAAAGTGTGTTTGTAGACAAAAAAGGATACTTGCTAAGTTGAAATGATGGGACGGACTCTTTATTTTGTATTTGAACCAATTAATAACAATAAGTAAAGCAAATCAAGATGATGGACTCCATTGTTTGTCGGACTTGAAAGAATTCATGGTATATATGGTTTATGGATATTGATTTCACAATTAATATAGTCATTAAGTATTACACAAACCATAATTTCATGGTCATTGAATGAAAAATAGTCTTTGGAACAGAAAGAAAAGTGTAATTAGCCAGAGGCGCATTGAATGTCTCATTAGTTTTGAATGAAACTACATAACAATTGTACAAAATGCAAACCAAGATGAATGAATTCTTCGATTGGTGGAAGTAAACAAATTTAGAGTGTTAATAGGGTTTAGAATGGTTTGTTTTAATGAATATTGTTAATAGTTTAGGCACAAGTGTTAATTTCATGATCTTTTTATCAAAAAGTGTGTTTGTAGACAAAAAAGGATACTTGCTAAGTAGAAATGATGGGACGGAGTCTTTATTTTGTATTTGAACCAATTAATAACAATAAGTAAAGCAAATCAAGATCAGGGACTCCATTGTTTGTCGGACTTGAAATAATTCATGGTATATATGGTTTATGGATATTGATTTCACAATTAATATAGTCGTTAAGTATTACACAAACCATAATTTCATGGTCATTGAATGAAAAATAGTCTTTAGAACAGAAAGAGTAGTGTAATTACCTGGATGCGCATTGAATTCCTCATTATTTTTGAATGAAACTACTTAACAATAGTACGAAATGCAAACCAAGATGAATGAATTCTTCGATTGGTGGAAGTAAACACATTTAGAGTGGTAATAGGGTTTAGAATGGTTTGTTTTAATGAATATACTTAGTAGTTTAGGCATAAGTGTGAATTTCATGATCTTTGTATCAAAAAGTGTGTTTGTAGACAAAAAAGGATACTTGCTAAGTTGAAATGATGCGACGGACTCTTTATTTTGCATTTGAACCAATGATATAACAATAAGTAAAGCAAATCAAGATCAGGGACTCCATTGTTTGTCGGACTTGAATGAATTCATGGTATATATGGTTTATGGATATTGATTTCACAATTAATATAGTCGTTAAGTATTATTACACAAACCATAATTTCATGGTCATTGAATAAAAAATAGTCTTTGGAACAGAAAGAGGAGTGTAATTAGCTGGAGGCGCATTCAATGTCTCATTATTTTTGAATCAAACAACTTAACAATAGTACAAAATGCAAACCAAGATGAATGAATTCTGCGATTGGTATAAGTAAACACATTTAGAGTGTTAATAGGGTTTAGAGTGGCATGTTTTAATGAATATACTTAGTAGTTTAGGCACAAGTGTGAATTTCATGATCTTTGTATCAAAAAGTGTGTTTGTAGACAAAAAAGGATACTTGCTAAGTAGAAATGATGGGACGGACTCTTTATTTTGTATTTCAACCAATTAATATCAATAAGAAAAGTAAATCAAGATCAAGGACTCCATTATTTGTCGGAATTGAAAGAATTCAAGGTATAGATGGTTTATGGATATTGATTTCACAAGTCATTAAGTATGAAACAAGCGATAATTTCATGGTCATTGAATGAAAAATAGTCTTTGGAACAGAAAGAGGAGTGTAATTAGCTGGAGGTGCATTGAATGTCTCATTATTTTTGAATGAAACTACTTAACAATTGTACTAAATGCAAACCAAGATGAATGAATTCTTCGATTGGTGGAAGTAAACACATTTAGAGTGTTAATAGAGTTTAGAATTGTTTGTTGTAATGAATATAGTTAGTAGTTGAGGCACAAGTGTAAATTTCATGATCTTTGTATCAAAAAGTGTGTTTGTAAACAAAAAAGGATACTTGCTACGAAGAAATGATGGGATAGACTCTTTATTTTGTATTTCAACCAATTAATATCAATAAGAAAAGCAAATCAAGATTAGGGACTCCATTGTTTGTTGGAATTGAAAGAACTCAGGGTATAGATGGTTCATGGATATTGATCTCACAATTAATATAGTCGTTAAGTATGAAACAAACGATAATTTCATGGTCATTGAATGAAAAATAGTCTTTGGAACAGAAAGAGGAGTGTAATTAGCTGGAGGCGCATTGAATGTCTCGTTATTTTTGAATGAAACTACTTAACAATAGTACGAAATGCAAACTAAGATGAATGAATTCTTCGATTGGTGGAAGTAAACACATTTAGAGTGTTAATAGGGTTTAGAATGATTTGTTTTAATGAATATACTTAGTAGTTTAGGCACAAGTGTGAATTTAATGATCTTTGTATCAAAAAGTGTGTTTGTAGACAAAAAAGGATACTTGCTAAGTAGAAATGATGGGACGGACTCTTTATTTTTTATTTCAACCAATTAATATCAATAAGAAAAGCAAATCAAGATCAAGGACTCCATTATTTGTCGGAATTGAAAGAATTCAAGGTATAGATGGTTTATGGATATTGATTTCACAATTAATATAGTCATTAAGTATGAAACAAGCGATAATTTGATGGTCATTGAATGAAAAATAGTCTTTGGAACAGAAAGAGGAGTGTAATTAGCTGGAGGTGCATTGAATGTCTCATTATTTTTGAATGAAACTACTTAACAATTGTACTAAATGCAAACCAAGATGAATGAATTCTTCGATTAGTGGAAGTAAACACATTTAGAGTGTTAATAGAGTTTAGAATTGTTTGTTGTAATGAATATAGTTAGTAGTTTAGGCACAAGTGTAAATTTCATGATCTTTGTATCAAAAAGTGTGTTTGTAAACAAACAAGGATACTTGCTACGAAGAAATGATGGGATAGACTCTTTATTTTGTATTTCAACCAATTAATATCAATAAGAAAAGCAAATCAAGATTAGGGACTCCATTGTTTGTTGGAATTGAAAGAATTCAGGGTATAGATGGTTCATGGATATTGATTTCACAATTAATATAGTCGTTAAGTATGAAACAAACGATAATTTCATGGTCATTGAATGAAAAATAGTCTTTGGAACAGAAAGAGGAGTGTAATTAGCTGGAGGCGCATTGAATGTCTCGTTATTTTTGAATGAAACTACTTAACAATAGTACGAAATGCAAACCAAGATGAATGAATTCTTCGATTGGTGGAAGTAAACACATTTAGAGTGTTAATAGGGTTTAGAATGGTTTGTTTTAATGAATATACTTAGTAGTTTAGGCACAAGTGTGAATTTCATGATCTTTTTATCAAAATGTGTGTTTGTAGACAAAAAAGGATACTTGCTAAGAAGAAATGATGGGACGGACTCTTTATTTTGTATTTCAACCAATTAATATCAATAAGAATAGCAAATCAATATCAGTGACTCCATTGTTTGTTGGAATTGAAAGAATTAAGGGTATAGATGGTTCATGGATATTGATTTCACAATTAATATAGTCGTTAAGTATGACTAGAGTTTAATATCACAAACCCTAGACCCACCCTTGGAAGAAACACGAACCTAGGGTATTTAAGAAGGATATGGTCGCCACACTCCAGAAAAGAAAGGAATTGGGAGTGATAAGTCGATTAGAACGCCACAAAAAGAATTACCTCTTGATAAGTTCTTTAGTCCTTAAAAGAACTGAAGGAAAAAAAAACCCTTGCTTTCTATTTCACTCAAAGTTGTCTGCCTTCAGAGCTTACAAGGGGTGCCTATTTATAGGCTAAGATAGCAATCCTAAAGTGGCACAAATTCCTACTTAGGACAAATCATTATTTTGGAAGAATTCTTAATTGTGGACAAATTCCAACATAAATAATAAATTCTTATTTATGAAGAAATGCTATTACTTATTCTTCCCTATTAAGTATTCTAATTATATTAATTATGTCTGGACTCCTTGTCAAACTTGAATTTGCACCATTTGAAGCTGGGTTGGCCTGAATGTCCTGAATCAGCCCATTTAAGGCTTCTTTAATCTTTTTGGCTCTAACTCGTGTTATTGGGCCTTCTGGAATGTGCAATGGACCCTTTGCAACCCTTGAAGCTTTCCACCCATCATCTCCATGATTCTCATCAACAATAGTACGAAATGCAAACCAAGATGAATGAATTCTTCGATTGGTGGAAGTAAACACATTTAGAGTGTTAATAGGGTTTAGAATGGTTTGTTTTAATGAATATACTTAGTAGTTTGGCACAAGTGTGAATTTCATGATCTTTGTATCAAAAAGTGTGTTTGTAGACAAAAAAGGATACTTGCTATGTAGAAATGATGGGACGGACTCTTTATTTTGTATTTCAACCAATTAATATCAAGAAGAAAAGCAAATCAAGATCAGGGACTCCATTGTTTGTTGGAATTGAAAGAATTCATAGTATATATGGTTCATGGATATTGATTTCACAATTAATATAGTCGTTAAGTATGAAACAAACGATAATTTCATAGACATTGAATGAAAAATAGTCTCTGGATTAGAAAGAGGAGTGTAATTAGCTGGACGCGCATTGAATGTCTCATTATTTTTGAATGAAACTACTTAACAATAGTATGAAATGCAAACCAAGATGAATGAATTCTTCGATTGGTGGAAGTAAACACATTTAGAGTGTTAATAGAGTTTAGAATTGTTTGTTGTAATGAATATAGTTAGTAGTTTAGGCACAAGTGTGAATTTCATGATCTTTGTATCAAAAGGTGTGTTTGTAGACAAAAAAGGATACTTGCTAAGTAGTAATGATGGGACGAACTCTTTATTTTGTATTTCAACCAATTAATATCAATAAGAAAAGCAAATCAAGATCAGGGAATCCATTGTTTGTTGGAATTTAAAGAATTCATAGTATATATGGTTCATGGATATTGATTTCACAATTAATATAGTCGTTATGTATGAAACAAACGATGATTTCATAGACATTGAATGAAAAATAGTCTTTGGATCAGAAAGAGGAGTGTAATTAGATGGACGCGCATTGAATGTCTCATTATTTTTGAATGAAACTACTTAACAATAGTACGAAATGCAAACCAAGATGAATGAATTCTTCGATTGGTGGATGTAAACACATTTAGAGTGTTAATAGGGTTTAGAACGGTTTGTTTAATGAATATTGTAAGTTGTTTAGGCACAAGTGTTAATTTCATGATCTTTGTATCAAAAAGTGTGTTTGTAAACAAAAAAGGATACTTGCGAAGAAGAAATGATGGGACGGACTCTTTATTTTGTATTTCAACCAATTAATATCAATAAGAAAAGCAAATCAAGATCAAGGACTCCATTGTTTGTTGGAATTGAAAGAATTCAGGGTATAGATGGTTCATGGATATTGATTTCACAATTAATATAGTCATTAAGTATGAAACAAACGATAATTTCATGGTCATCGAATGAAAAATAGTCTTTGGAACAGAAAGAAAAGTGTAATTAGCCGGAGGCGCATTGAATGTCTCATTAGTTTTGAATGAAACTACATAACAATAGTACGAAATGCAAACCAAGATGAATGAATTCTTCGATTGGTGGAAGTAAACACATTTAGAGTGTTAATAGGGTTTAGAATGGTTTGTTTTAATGAATATACTAAGTAGTTTAGGCATAAGTGTGAATTTCATGATCTTTGTATCAAAAAGTGTGTTTGTAGACAAAAAAGGATACTTGCTAAGTAAAAATTATGGGACAGACTCTTTATTTTGTATTTGAACCAATTAATAACAATAAGCAAAGCAAATCAAGATCAGGGACTCCATTGTTTGTCGGAATTGAAAGAATTTTTGGTATATATGGTTTATGGATATTGATTTCACAATTAATATAGTCGTTAAGTATTACACAAACCATAATTTCATGGTCATTGAATGAAAAATAGTCTTTGGAACAGAAGGAAAAGTGTAATTAGCCAGAGGCACATTGAATGTCTCATTAGTTTTGAATGAAACTACAAAACAATTGTACAAAATGCAAACCAAGATGAATGAATTCTTCGATTGGTGGAAGTAAACACATTTAGAGTGTTAATAGGGTTTAGAATGGTTTGTTTTAATGAATATTGTTAATAGTTTAGGCACAAGTGTTAATTTCATGATCTTTGTATCAAAAAATGTGTTTGTAGACAAAAAAGGATACTTGCTAACTAGTAATGATGGGACGAACTCTTTATTTTGTATTTCAACCAATTAATATCAATAAGAAAAGCAAATCAAGATCAGGGACTCCATTGTTTGTTGGAATTGAAAGAATTCATAGTATATATGGTTCATAGATATTGATTTCACAATTAATATAGTCGTTATGTATGAAACAAACGATAATTTCATAGACATTGAATGAAAAATAGTCTTTGGATCAGAAAGAGGAGTGTAATTAGATGGACGCGCATTGAATGTCTCATTATTTTTGAATGAAACTACTTAACAATAGTACGAAATGCAAACCAAGATGAATGAATTCTTCGATTGGTGGATGTAAACACATTTAGAGTGTTAATAGGGTTTAGAACGGTTTGTTTAATGAATATTGTAAGTTGTTTAGGCACAAGTGTTAATTTCATGATCTTTGTATCAAAAAGTGTGTTTGTAAACAAAAAAGGATACTTGCGAAGAAGAAATGATGGGACGGACTCTTTATTTTGTATTTCAACCAATTAATATCAATAAGAAAAGCAAATCAAGATCAAGGACTCCATTGTTTGTTGGAATTGAAAGAATTCAGGGTATAGATGATTCATGGATACTGATTTCACAATTAATATAGTCATTAAGTATGAAACAAGCGATAATTTCATGGTCATTGAATGAAAAATAGTCTTTGGAACAAAAAGAGGAGTGTAATTAGCTGAAGGCGCATTGAATGCCTCATTATTTTTGAATGAAACTACTTAACAATAGTACGAAATGGAAACCAAGATGAATGAATTCTTCGATTGGTGGAAGTAAACACATTTAGACTGTTAATAGGGTTTAGAATGGTTTGTTTTAATGAATATACTTAGTAGTTTACGCACAAGTGTGAATTTCATGATCTTTGTATCAAAAAGTGTGTTTGTAGACAAAAAAGGATACTTGCTAAGTAGAAATGATGGGACAGACTCTTTCTTTTGTATTTGAACCAATTAATAACAATAAGTGAAGCAAATCAAGATCAGGGACTCCATTGTTTGTCGGAATTGAAAGAATTCATGGTATATATGGTTTATTGATATTGATTTCACAATTAATATAGTCGTTAAGTATTACACAAACCATAATTTCATGGTCATTGAATGAAAAATAGTCTTTGGAACAGAAAGAAAAGTGTAATTAGCCGGAGGCGCATTGAATGTCTCATTAGTTTTGAATGAAACTACATAACAATTGCACAAAATGCAAACCAAGATGAATGAATTCTTCGATTGGTGGAAGTAAACACATTTAGAGTGTTAATAGGGTTTAGAATGGTTTGTTTTAATGAATATTGTTAATAGTTTAGGCACAAGTGTTAATTTCATGATCTTTGTATCAAATAATGTGTTTGTAGACAAAAAAGGATACTTGCTAACTAGTAATGGTGGGACGAACTCTTTATTTTGTATTTCAACCAATTAATATCAATAAGAAAAGCAAATCAAGATCAGGGACTCCATTGTTTGTTGGAATTGAAAGAATTCATGGTATAGATGGTTCATGGATATTGATTTCACAATTAATATAGTCGTTAAGTATCAAACAAACGATAATTTCATAGACATTAAATGAAAAATAGTCTTAGGATCAGAAAGAGGAGTGTAATTAGCTGGACGCGCATTGAATGTCTCATTATTTTCTAATGAAACTACTTAACAATAGTACGAAATGCAAACCAAGATGAATGAATTCTTCGATTGGTGGATGTAAACACATTTAGAGTGTTAATAGGGTTTAGAATGGTTTGTTTTAATGAATATTGTTAGTAGTTTAGGCACAAGTGTCAATTTCATGATCTTTGTATCAAAAAGTGTGTTTGTAAAGAAAAAAGGATACTTGCGAAGAAGAAATGATGGGACAGACTCTTTATTTTGTATTTCAACCCATTAATATCAATAAGAAAAGCAAATCAAGATCACGGACTCCATTGTTTGTTGGAATTGAAAGAATTCAGGGTATAGATGATTCATGGATACTGATTTCACAATTAATATAGTCATTAAGTATGAAACAAGCGATAATTTCATGGTCATTGAATGAAAAATAGTCTTTGGAACAAAAAGAGGAGTGTAATTAGCTGAAGGCGCATTGAATGCCTCATTATTTTTGAATGAAACTACTTAACAATAGTACGAAATGGAAACCAAGATGAATGAATTCTTCGATTGGTGGAAGTAAACACATTTAGACTGTTAATAGGGTTTAGAATGGTTTGTTTTAATGAATATACTTAGTAGTTTACGCACAAGTGTGAATTTCATGATCTTTGTATCAAAAAGTGTGTTTGTAGACAAAAAAGGATACTTGCTAAGTAGAAATGATGGGACAGACTCTTTCTTTTGTATTTGAACCAATTAATAACAATAAGTGAAGCAAATCAAGATCAGGGACTCCATTGTTTGTCGGAATTGAAAGAATTCATGGTATATATGGTTTATTGATATTGATTTCACAATTAATATAGTCGTTAAGTATTACACAAACCATAATTTCATGGTCATTGAATGAAAAATAGTCTTTGGAACAGAAAGAAAAGTGTAATTAGCCGGAGGCGCATTGAATGTCTCATTAGTTTTGAATGAAACTACATAACAATTGCACAAAATGCAAACCAAGATGAATGAATTCTTCGATTGGTGGAAGTAAACAAATTTAGAGTGTTAATAGGGTTTAGAATGGTTTGTTTTAATGAATATTGTTAGTAATTTAGGCACAAGTGTCAATTTCATGATCTTTGTATCAAAAAGTGTGTTTGTAGACAAAAAAGGATTCTTGCTAAGTAGAAATGATGGGACGAACTCTTTATTTTGTATTGCAACCAATTAATATCAATAAGAAAAGAAAATCAAGATCAGTGATTCCATTGTTTGTTGTAATTGAATGAATTCAGAGTATAGATGGTTCATGGATATTGATTTCACAAATAATATAGTCGTTAAGTATGAAACAAGAGATAATTTCATGGTCATTGAATGAAAAATAGTCTTTGGAACAGAAAGAGGAGTGTAATTAGCTGAAGGCACATTGAATGCCTCATTATTTTTGAATGAAACTACTTAACAATAGTACGAAATGCAAACCAAGATGAATGAATTCTTCGATTGGTGGAAGTAAACACATTTAGAGTGTTAATAGGGTTTAGAATGGTTTGTTTTAATGAATATACTTAGTAGTTTAGGCACAAGTGTGAATTTCATTATCTTTGTATCAAAAAGTGTGTTTGTAGACAAAAAAGGATACTTGCTAAGTAGAAATGATGGGACGGACTCTTTATTTTGTATTTCAACCAATTAATATGAAGAAGAAAAGCAAATCAAGATCAGGGACTCCATTGTTTGTTGGAATTGAAAGAATTCAGGGTATATATGGTTCATGGATATTGATTTCACAATTAATATAGTCGTTAAGTATGAAACAAACGATAATTTCATAAACATTGAATGAAACATAGTCTTTGGATCAGAAGGAGGAGTGTAATTAGCTGGACGCGCATTGAATGTCTCATTATTTTTGAATGAAACTACTTAACAATAGTACGAAATGCAAACCAAGATGAATGAATTCTTTGATTGGTGGATGTAAACACATTTAGAGTGTTAATAGGGTTTAGAATGGTTTGTTTTAATGAATATTGTTAGTTGTTTAGGCACAAGTGTTAATTTCATGATCTTTGTATCAAAAAGTGTGTTTGTAAACAAAAAAGGAAACTTGCGAAGAAGAAATGATGGGACAGACTCTTTATTTTGTATTTCAACCAATTAATATCAATAAGAAAAGCAAATCAAGATCAAGGACTCCATTGTTTGTTGGAATTGAAAGAATTTAGGGTATAGATGGTTCATTGATATTGATTTCATAATTAATATAGTCATTAAGTACGAAACAAGCGATAATTTCATGGTCATTGAATGAAAAATAGTCTTTGGAAGAGAAAGAGGAGTGTAATTAGCTGAAAGCGCATTGAATGCATCATTATTTTTTAATGAAACTACTTAACAATAGTACAAAATGCAAACCAAGATGAATGAATTCTTTGATTGGTGGAAGTAAACACATTTAGAGTGTTAATAGGGCTTAGAATGAATTGTTTTAATGAATATACTAAGTAGTTTAGGCACAAGTTTGAATTTCATGATCTTTGTATCAAAAAGTGTGTTTGTAAACAAAAAAGGATAGTTGCTAAGAAGAAATGATGGGACAGACTCTTTATTTTGTGTTTCAACCAATTAATATCAATAAGAAAAGCAAATCAAGATCAGGGACTCCATTGTTTGTTGGAATTGAAAAAATTGATGGTATAGATAGTTCATGGATATTGATTTCACAATTAATATAGTCGTTAAGTATGAAACAAACGATAATTTCATGGTCATTGCATGAAAAATAGTCTTTGGAACAGAAAGAGGAGGGTAATTAGCTGGAGGCGCATTAAATGTCTCATTATTTTTGAATGAAACTACTTAACAATAGTACGAAATGCAAACCAAGATGAATGAATATTTCGATTGGTGGATGTAAACACATTTAGAGTGTTAATAGGGTTTAGAATGGTTTGTTTTAATGAATATTGTTAGTAGTTTAGGCACAAGTGTCAATTTCATGATATTTCTATCAAAAAGTGTGTTTGTAAACAAAAAAGGATACTTGCGAAGAAGAAATGATGGGACAGACTCTTTATTTTGTATTTCAACCAATTAATATCAATAAGAAAAGTAAATCAAGATCACGGACTCCGTTGTTTGTTGGAATTGAAAGAATTCAGGGTATAGATGGTTCATGGATATTGATTTCACGATTAATATAGTCATTAAGTATGAAACAAGCGATAATTTCATGGTCATTGAATGAAAAATAGTCTTTCGAACAGAAAGAGGAGTGTAATTAGCTGAAGGCGCATTGAATGCCTCATTATTTTTTAATGAAACCACTTAACAATAGTACGAAATGCAAACCAAGATGAATGAATTCTCCGATTGGTGGAAGTAAACGCATTTAGAGTGTTAATAGGGTTTAGAATGGTTTGTTTTAATGAATATACTTAGTAGTTTACGCACAAGTGTGAATTTCATGATCTTTGTATCAAAAAGTGTGTTTGTAGACAAAAAAGGATATTTGCTAAGTAGAAATGATGGGACGGACTCTTTATTTTGTATTTGAACCAATTAATAACAATAAGTAAAGCAAATCAAGATCAGGGACTCCATTGTTTGTCGGAATTGAAAGAATTCTTGGTATATATGGTTTATGGATATTGATTTCACAATTAATATAGTCATTAGGTATGAAACAAGCGATAATTTCATTGTCATTAATTGAAAAATAGTCTTTGAAACAGAAAGAGGAGTGTAATTAGCTGAAGGCGCATTAAATGCCTCATTATTTTTGAATGAAACTACTTAACAATAGTACGAAATGCAAACCAAGATGAATGAATTCTTCGATTGGTGGAAGTAAACACATTTAGAGTGTTAATAGTGTTTAGAATGGTTTGTTTTAATGAATATACTTAGTAGTTTAGGCACAAGTGTCAATTTCATGATCTTTGTATCAAAAAGTATGTTTGTAGACAAAAAAGGATACTTGCTAAGTTGAAATGATGGGACGGACTCTTTATTTTGTATTTCAACCAATTAATATGAAGAAGAAAAGCAAATCAAGATCAGGGACTCCATTGTTTGTTGGAATTGAAAGAATTTATAGTATATATGGCTCATGGATATTGATTTCACAATTAATATAGTCATTAGGTATGAAACAAGCGATAATTTCGTTGTCATTGATTGAAAAATAGGCTTTGGAACAGAAAGAGGAGTGTAATTAGCTGAAGGCGCATTGAATGCCTCATTATTTTTTAATGAAACTACTTAACAATAGTACGAAATGCAAACCAAGATGAATGAATTCTTCGATTGGTGGAAGTAAACACATTTAGAGTGTTAATAGTGTTTAGAATGGTTTGTTTTAATGAATATACTTAGTAGTTTAGGCACAAGTGTCAATTTCATGATCTTTGTATCAAAAAGTATGTTTGTAGACAAAAAAGGATACTTGCTAAGTTGAAATGATGGGACGGACTCTTTATTTTGTATTTGAACCAATTAATAACAATAAGTAAAGCAAATCAAGATCAGGAACTCCATTGTTTGTCGGACTTGAAAGAATTGATGGTATATATGGTTTATGGATATTGATTTCACAATTAATATAGTCGTTAAGTATTACACAAACCATAATTTCATGGTCATTGAATGAAAAATACTCTTTGTAACAGAATGAGGAGTGTAATTAGCTGAAGGCGCATTGAATGCCTCATTATTTTTGAATGAAACAACTTAACAATAGTACGAAATGCAAACCAAGATGAATGAATTCTTCGATTGGTGGAAGTAAACACATTTAGAGTGTTAATAGGGTTTAGAATGGTTTGTTTTAATGAATATACTTAGTTGTTTAGGCATAGGTGTGAATTTCATGATCTTTGTATCAAAAAGTGTGTTTGTAGACAAAAAAGGATACTTGCTAAGTTGAAATGATGGGACGGACTCTTTATTTTGTATTTGAACCAATTAATAACAATAAGTAAAGCAAATCAAGATCAGGAACTCCATTGTTTGTCGGACTTGAAAGAATTGATGGTATATATGGTTTATGGATATTGATTTCACAATTAATATAGTCATTAAGTATTACACAAACCATAATTTCATGGTCATTGATTGAAAAATAGTCTTTGGAACAGAAAGAAAAGTGTAATTAGCCAGAGGCGCATTGAATGTCTCATTAGTTTTGAATGAAAATACATAACAATTGTACAAAATGCAAACCAAGATGAATGAATTCTTCGATTGGTGGAAGTAAACACATTTAGAGTGTTAATAGGGTTTAGAATGGTTTGTTTTAATGAATATAATTAGTTGTTTAGGCATAGGTGTGAATTTCATGATCTTTGTATCAAAAAGTGTGTTTGTAGACAAAAAAGGATACTTGCTAAGTTGAAATGATGGGACGGACTCTTTATTTTGTATTTGAACCAATTAATAACAATAAGTAAAGCAAATCAAGATCAGGAACTCCATTGTTTGTCGGACTTGAAAGAATTGATGGTATATATGGTTTATGGATATTGATTTCACAATTAATATAGTCGTTAAGTATTACACAAACCATAATTTCATGGTCATTGAATGAAAAATACTCTTTGTAACAGAATGAGGAGTGTAATTAGCTGAAGGCGCATTGAATGCCTCATTATTTTTGAATGAAACTACTTAACAATAGTACGAAATGCAAACCAAGATGAATGAATTCTTCGATTGGTGGAAGTAAACACATTTAGAGTGTTAATAGGGTTTAGAATGGTTTGTGTTAATGAATATAATTAGTTGTTTAGGCATAGGTGTGAATTTCATGATCTTTGTATCAAAAAGTGTGTTTGTAGACAAAAAAGGATACTTGCTAAGTTGAAATGATGGGACGGACTCTTTATTTTGTATTTGAACCAATTAATAACAATAAGTAAAGCAAATCAAGATCAGGAACTCCATTGTTTGTCGAAATTGAAAGAATTCATGGTATATATGGTTTATGGATATTGATTTCACAATTAATATAGTCATTAAGTATTACACAAACGATAATTTCATGGTCATTGAATGAAAAATAGTCTTTGGAATAGAAAGAAAAGTGTAATTAGCCGGAGGCGCATTGAATGTCTCATTAGTTTTCAATGAAACTACATAACAATTGTACAAAATGCAAACCAAGATGAGTGAATTCTTCAATTGGTGGAAGTAAACACATTTAGAGTGTTAATAGGGTTTAGAATGGTTTGTCTTAATGAATATAGTTAATAGTTTAGGCACAAGTGTTAATTTCATGATCTTTGTGTCAAAACCTTTGTTTGTAGACAAAAAAGGATACTTGCTAAGTAGTAATGATGGGACGAACTCTTTATTTTGTATTTCAACCAATTAATATCAATAAGAAAAGCAAATCAAGATCAGCGACTCCATTGTTTATTGGAATTGAAAGAATTCATGGTATAGATAGTTCATGGATAGTGATTTCACAATTAATATAGTCATTAAGTATGAAACAAGCGATAATTTCATGGTCATTGAATGAAAAATAGTCTTTGGGACAGAAAGAGGAGTGTAATTAGCTGAAGGCGCATTGAATGCATCATTATTTTTGAATGAAACAACTTAACAATAGTACGAAATGCAAACCAAGATGAATGAATTCTTCGATTGGTGGAAGTAAACACATTTAGAGTGTTAATAGGGTTTAGAATGGTTTGTTTTAATGAATATAATTAGTTGTTTAGGCATAGGTGTGAATTTCATGATCTTTGTATCAAAAAGTGTGTTTGTAGACAAAAAAGGATACTTGCTAAGTTGAAATGATGGGACGGACTCTTTATTTTGTATTTGAACCAATTAATAACAATAAGTAAAGCAAATCATGATCAGGGACTCCATTGTTTGTCGGAATTGAAAGAATTCATGGTACATATGGTTTATGGATATTGATTTCACAATTAATATAGTCATTAAGTATTACACAAACCATAATTTCATGGTCATTGAATGAAAAATAGTCTTTGGAACAGAAAGAAAAGTGTAATTAGCCGGAGGCGCATTGAATGTCTCATTAGTTTTGAATGAAACTACATAACAATTGTCCAAAATGCAAACCAAGATGAATGAATTCTTCGATTGGTGGAAGTAAAAAAATTTAGAGTGTTAATAGGGTTTAGAATGGTTTGTTTTAATGAATATTGTTAATAGTTTAGGCACAAGTGTTAATTTCATGATCTTTGTATCAAAAAGTGTGTTTGTAGACAAAAAAGGATACTTGCTAAATAGAAATGATGGGACAGACTCTTTATTTTGTATTTGAACCAATTAATAACAATAAGTAAAGCAAATCAAGATCAGGGACTCCATTGTTTGTTAGAATTGAAAGAATTCATGGTATAGATGGTTCATGGATATTGATTTCACAATTAATATAGTCGTTAAGTATGATACAAACGATAATTTCATGGTCATTGAATGAAAAATAGTCTTTGGAACAGAAAAAGGAGTGTAATTAGCTGGAGGCTCATTGAATGTCTCATTATTTTTGAATGAAACGACTTAACAATAGTACGAAATACAAACCCAGATGAATGAATTCTTCGATTCGTGGAAGTAAACACATTTAGAGTGTTAATAGGGTTTAGAATGGTTTGTTTTAATGAATATACTTAGTAGTTTAGGCATAAGTGTGAATTTCATGATCTTTGTATCAAAAAGTGTGTTTGTAGACAAAAAAGGATACTTGCTAAGTTGAAATGATGGGACGGACTCTTTATATTGTATTTGAACCAATTAATAACAATAAGTAAAGCAAATCAAGATCAGGGACTCTATTGTTTGTCGGACTTGAAAGAATTCATGGTATATATGGTTTATGGATATTGATTTCACAATTAATATAGTCGTTAAGTATTACACAAACCATAATTTCATGGTCATTGAATGAAAAATAGTCTTTGGAACAGAAAGAGGAGTGTAATTAGCTGGAGGCGCATTCAATGTCTTATTATTTTTGAATCAAACTACTTAACAATAGTACGAAATGCAAACCAAGATGAATGAATTCTGCGATTGGTATAAGTAAACACATTTAGAGTGTTAATAGGGTTTAGAATGGTATGTTTTAATAAATATACTTAGTAGTTTAGGCACAAGTGTGAATTTCATGATCTTTGTATCAAAAAGTGTGTTTGTAGACAAAAAAGGATACTTGCTAAGTAGAAATGATGGGACGGACTCTTTATTTTTTATTTGAACCAATTAATAACAATAAGTAAAGCAAATCAAGATCAGGGACTCCATTGTTTGTCAGAATTGAAAGAATTCATGGTACATATGGTTTATGGATATTGATTTCACAATTAATATAGTCATTAAGTATTACACAAAACATAATTTCATGGTCATTGAATGAAAAATAGTCTTTGGAACAGAAAGAAAAGTGTAATTAGCGGGAGGCGCATTGAATGTCTCATTAGTTTTGAATGAAACTACATAACAATTGTACAAAACGCAAACCAAGATGAATGAATTCTTCGATTGGTGGAAGTAAACAAATTTAGAGTGTTAATAGGGTTTAGAATGGTTTGTTTTAATGAATATTGTTAATAGTTTAGGCACAAGTGTTAATTTCATGATCTTTTTATCAAAAAGTGTGTTTGTAGACAAAAACGGATACTTGCTAAGTAGAAATGATGGGACAGACTCTTTATTTTGTATTTGAACCAATTAATAACAATAAGTAAAGAAAATCAAGATCAGGGACTCCATTGTTTGTCGGACTTGAAATAATTCATGGTATATATGGTTTATGGATATTGATTTCACCATTAATATAGTCGTTAAGTATTACACAAACCATAATTTCATGGTCATTGAATGAAAAATAGTCTTTGGAATAGAAAGAGGAGTGTAATTACCTGGATGCGCATTGAATGCCTCATTATTTTTGAATGAAACTACTTAACAATAGTACGAAATGTAAACCAAGATGAATGAATTCTTCGATTGGTGGAAGTAAACACATTTAGAGTGGTAATAGGGTTTAGAATGGTTTGTTTTAATGAATATACTTAGTAGTTTAGGCATAAGTGTGAATTTCATGATCTTTGTATCAAAAAGTGTGTTTGTAGACAAAAAAGGATACTTGCTAAGTAGAAATGATGGGACGGACTCTTTATTTTTTATTTGAACCAATTAATAACAATAAGTAAAGCAAATCAAGATCAGGGACTCCATTGTTTGTCAGAATTGAAAGAATTCATGGTACATATGGTTTATGGATATTGATTTCACAATTAATATAGTCATTAAGTATTACACAAACCATAATTTCATGGTCATTGAATGAAAAATAGTCTTTGGAACAGAAAGAGGAGTGTAATTAGCTGGAGGCGCATTCAATGTCTTATTATTTTTGAATCAAACTACTTAACAATAGTACGAAATGCAAACCAAGATGAATGAATTCTGTGATTGGTATAAGTAAACACATTTAGAGTGTTAATAGGGTTTAGAATGGTATGTTTTAATGAATATACTTAGTAGTTTAGGCACAAGTGTGAATTTCATGATCTTTGTATCAAAAAGTGTGTTTGTAGACAAAAAAGGATACTTGCTAAGTTGAAATGATGGGACGGACTCTTTATTTTGTATTTGAACCAATTAATAACAATAAGTAAAGCAAATCAAGATCAGGGACTCCATTGTTTGTCAGAATTGAAAGAATTCATGGTACATATGGTTTATGGATATTGATTTCACAATTAATATAGTCATTAAGTATTACACAAACCATAATTTCATGGTCATTGAATGAAAAATAGTCTTTGGAACAGAAAGAAAAGTGTAATTAGCCAGAGGCGCATTGAATGTCTCATTAGTTTTGAATGAAACTACATAACAATTGTACAAAATGCAAACCAAGATGAATGAATTCTTCGATTGGTGGAAGTAAACAAATTTAGAGTGTTAATAGGGTTTAGAATGGTTTGTTTTAATGAATATTATTAATAGTTTAGGCACAAGTGTTAATTTCATGATCTTTTTATCAAAAAGTGTGTTTGTAGACAAAAAAGGATACTTGCTAAGTAGAAATGATGGGACGGAGTCTTTATTTTGTATTTGAACCAATTAATAACAATAAGTAAAGCAAATCAAGATCAGGGACTCCATTGTTTGTCGGACTTGAAATAATTCATGGTATATATGGTTTATGGATATTGATTTCACAATTAATATAGTCGTTAAGTATTACACAAACCATAATTTCATGGTCATTGAATGAAAAATAGTCTTTAGAACAGAAAGAGTAGTGTAATTACCTGGATGCGCATTGAATGCCTCATTATTTTTGAATGAAACTACTTAACAATAGTACGAAATGTAAACCAAGATGAATGAATTCTTCGATTGGTGGAAGTAAACACATTTAGAGTGGTAATAGGGTTTAGAATGGTTTGTTTTAATGAATATACTTAGTAGTTTAGGCATAAGTGTGAATTTCATGATCTTTGTATCAAAAAGTGTGTTTGTAGACAAAAAAGGATACTTGCTAAGTTGAAATGATGCGACGGACTCTTTATTTTGCATTTGAACCAATGAATAACAATAAGTAAAGCAAATCAAGATCAGGGACTCCATTGTTTGTCGGACATGAATGAATTCATGGTATATATGGTTATGGATATTGATTTCACAATTAATATAGTCGTTAAGTATTACACAAACCATAATTTCATGGTCATTGAATAAAAAATAGTCTTTGGAACAGAAAGAGGAGTGTAATTAGCTGGAGGCGCATTCAATGTCTCATTATTTTTGAATCAAACAACTTAACAATAGTACAAAATGCAAACCAAGATGAATGAATTCTGCGATTGGTATAAGTAAACACATTTAGAGTGTTAATAGGGTTTAGAGTGGCATGTTTTAATGAATATACTTAGTAGTTTAGGCACAAGTGTGAATTTCATGATCTTTGTATCAAAAAGTTTGTTTGTAGACAAAAAAGGATACTCACTAAGTTGAAATGATGGGACGGACTCTTTATTTTGTATTTGAACCAATTAATAACAATAAGTAAAGCAAATCAAGATCATGGACTCCATTGTTTGTCGGACTTGAAAGAATGCATGGTATATGTGGTTTATGGATATTGATTTCACAATTAATATAGTCGTTAAGTATTACATAAACCATAATTTCATGGTCATTGAACGAAAAATAGTCTTTGGAACAGAAAGAGGAGTGTAATTAGCTGGAGGCGCATTGAATGTCTCATTATTTTTGAATCAAACTACTTATCAATAGTACGAAATGCAAACCAAGATGAATGAATTCTTCGATTGGTGGAAGTAAACACATTTAGAGTGGTAATAGGGTTTAGAATGGTTTGTTTTAATGAATATACTTAGTAGTTTAGGCATAAGTGTGAATTTCATGATCTTTGTATCAAAAAGTGTGTTTGTAGACAAAAAAGGATACTTGCTAAGTTGAAATGATGCGACGGACTCTTTATTTTGCATTTGAACCAATGAATAACAATAAGTAAAGCAAATCAAGATCAGGGACTCCATTGTTTGTCGGACTTGAATGAATTCATGGTATATATGGTTTATGGATATTGATTTCACAATTAATATAGTCGTTAAGTATTACACAAACCATAATTTCATGGTCATTGAATGAAAAATAGTCTTTGGAACAGAAAGAGGAGTGTAATTACCTGGATGCGCATTGAATGCCTCATTATTTTTGAATGAAACAACTTAACAATAGTACGAAATGCAAACCAAGATGAATGAATTCTTCGATTGGTGGAAGTAAACACATTTAGAATGTTAATAGGGTATAGAATGGTATGTTTTAATGAATATACTTAGTAGTTTAGGCACAAGTGTGAATTTCATGATCTTTGTATCAAAAAGTGTGTTTGTAGACAAAAAAGGATACTCACTAAGTTGAAATGATGGGATAGACTCTTTATTTTGTATTTGAACCAATTAATAACAATAAGTAAAGCAAATCAAGATGATGGACTCCATTGTTTGTCGGACTTGAAAGAATTCATGGTATATGTGGTTTATGGATATTGATTTCACAATTAATATAGTCGTTAAGTATTACATAAACCATAATTTCATGGTCATTGAATGAAAAATAGTCTTTGGAACAGAAAGAGGAGTGTAATTAGCTGGAGGCGCATTGAATGTCTCATTATTTTTGAATCAAACTACTTATCAATAGTAGGAAATGCAAACCAAGATGAATGAATTCTGCGATTGGTATAAGTAAACACATTTAGAGTGTTAATAGGGTTTAGAATGGTATGTTTTAATGAATATACCTAGTAGTTTAGGCACAAGTGTGAATTTCATGATCTTTGTATCAAAAAGTGTGTTTGTAGACAAAAAAGGATACTTGCTAAGTTGAAATGATGGGACGGACTCTTTATTTTGTATTTGAACCAATTAATAACAATAAGTAAAGCAAATCAAGATCAGGGACTCCATTGTTTGTCTGAATTGAAAGAATTCATGGTACATATGCTTTATGGATATTGATTTCACAATTAATATAGTCATTAAGTATTACACAAACCATAATTTCATGGTCATTGAATGAAAAATAGTCTTTGGAACAGAAAGAAAAGTGTAATTAGCCAGAGGCGCATTGAATATCTCATTAGTTTTGAATGAAACTACATAACAATTGTACAAAATGCAAACCAAGATGAATGAATTCTTCGATTGGTGGAAGTAAACAAATTTAGAGTGTTAATAGGGTTTAGAATGGTTTGTTTTAATGAATATTGTTAATAGTTTAGGCACAAGTGTTAATTTCATGATCTTTTTATCAAAAAGTGTGTTTGTAGACAAAAAAGGATACTTGCTTAGTAGAAATGATGGGATGGAGTCTTTATTTTGTATTTGAACCAATTAATAACAATAAGTAAAGCAAATCAAGATCAGGGACTCCATTATTTGTCGGACTTGAAATAATTCATGGTATATATGGTTTATGGATATTGATTTCACAATTAATATAGTCGTTAAGTATTACACAAACCATAATTTCATGGTCATTGAATGAAAAATAGTCTTTAGAACAGAAAGAGTAGTGTAATTACCTGGATGCGCATTGAATGCCTCATTATTTTTGAATGAAACTACTTAACAATAGTACGAAATGCAAACCAAGATGAATGAATTCTTCGATTGGTGGAAGTAAACACATTTAGAGTGGTAATAGGGTTTAGAATGGTTTGTTTTAATGAATATACTTAGTAGTTTAGGCATAAGTGTGAATTTCATGATCTTTGTATCAAAAAGTGTGTTTGTGGACAAAAAAGGATACTTGCTAAGTTGAAATGATGCGACGGACTCTTTATTTTGCATTTGAACCAATGAATAACAATAAGTAAAGCAAATCAAGATCAGGGACTCCATTGTTTGTCGGACTTGAATGAATTCATGGTATATATGGTTTATGGATATTGATTTCACAATTAATATAGTCGTTAAGTATTACACAAACCATAATTTCATGGTCATTGAATAAAAAATAGTCTTTGGAACAGAAAGAGGAGTGTAATTAGCTGGAGGCGCATTCAATGTCTCATTATTTTTGAATCAAACAACTTAACAATAGTACAAAATGCAAACCAAGATGAATGAATTCTGTGATTGGTATAAGTAAACACTTTTAGAGTGTTAATAGGGTTTAGAGTGGCATGTTTTAATGAATATACTTAGTAGTTTAGGCACAAGTGTGAATTTCATGATCTTTGTATCAAAAAGTTTGTTTGTAGACAAAAAAGGATACTCACTAAGTTGAAATGATGGGACGGACTCTTTATTTTGTATTTGAACCAATTAATAACAATAAGTAAAGCAAATCAAGATCATGGACTCCATTGTTTGTCGGACTTGAAAGAATGCATGGTATATGTGGTTTATGGATATTGATTTCACAATTAATATAGTCGTTAAGTATTACATAAACCATAATTTCATGGTCATTGAATGAAAAATAGTCTTTGGAACAGAAAGAGGAGTGTAATTAGCTGGAGGCGCATTGAATGTCTCATTATTTTTGAATCAAACTACTTATCAATAGTACGAAACGCAAACCAAGATGAATGAATTTTGCGATTGGTATAAGTAAACACATTTAGAGTGTTAATAGGGTTTAGAATGGTATGTTTTAATGAATATACTTAGTAGTTTAGGCACAAGTGTGAATTTCATGATCTTTGTATCAAAAAGTGTGTTTGTAGACAAAAAAGTATACTTGCTAAGTTGAAATGATGGGACGGACTCTTTATTTTGTATTTGAACCAATTAATAACAATAAGTAAAGCAAATCAAGATCAGGGACTCCATTGTTTGTCAGAATTGAAAGAATTCATGGTACATATGGTTTATGGATATTGATTTCACAATTAATATAGTCATTAAGTATTACACAAACCATAATTTCATGGTCATTGAATGAAAAATAGTCTTTGGAACAGAAAGAAAAGTGTAATTAGCCGGAGGCGCATTGAATGTCTCATTATTTTTGAATCAAACTACTTAACAATTGTACTAAATGCAAACCAAGATGAATGAATTCTTCGATTGGTGCAAGTAAACACATTTAGAGTGTTAATAGAGTTTAGAATTGTTTGTTGTAATGAATATAGTTAGTAGTTTAGGCACATGTGTTAATTTCATGATCTTTGTATCAAAAAGTGTGTTTGTAAATAAAAAAGGATAGTTGCTAAGAAGAAATGATGGGACAAACTCTTTATTTTGTGTTTCAACCAATTAATATCAATAAGAAAAGCAAATCAAGATCAGTGACTCCATTGTTTATTGCAATTGAAAAAATTGATGGTATAGATGGTTCTTGGATATTGATTTCACAATTAATATAGTCGTTAAGTATGAAACAAACGATAATTTCATGATCATTGATTGAAAAATAGTCTTTGGAACAGAAAGAGGAGTGTAATTAGCTGGAGGCGCATTGAATGTCTCGTTATTTTTGAATCAAACTACTTAACAATAGTACGAAATGCAAACCAAGATGAATGAATTCCTCGATTGGTGGAAGTAAACACATTTAGACTGTTAATAGGGTTTAGAATGGTTTGTTATAATGAATATACTTAGTAGTTTAGGCACCAGTGTGAATTTCATGATCTTTGTATCAAAAAGTGTGTTTGTAGACAAAAAAGGATACTTGCTAAGTAGAAATGATGGGACGGACTCTTTATTTTGTATTTCAACCAATTAATAACAATAAGTAAAGCAAATCAAGATCAGGGACTCCATTGTTTGTCGGAATTGAAAGAATTCATGGTACATATGGTTTATGGATATTGATTTCACAATTAATATAGTCGTTAAGTATTACACAAACCATAATTTCATGGTCATTAAATGAAAAATAGTCTTTGGAACAGAAAGAAAAGTGTAATTAGCTGGAGGGACATTGAATGTCTCATTAGTCTTGAATGAAACTACTTAACAATTGTACAAAATGCAAACCAAGATGAATGAATTCTTCGATTGGTGGAAGTAAACACATTTAGAGAGTTAATGGGGTTTAGAATGGTTTGTTTTAATGAATATACTTAATAGTTTAGGCATAAGTGTGAATTTCATGATCTTTGTATCAAAAAGTGTGTTTGTAGACAAAAAAGGATACTTGCTATGTTGAAATGATGGGACGGACTCTTTATTTTGTATTTCAACCAATTAATAACAATAAGAAAAGCAAATCAAGATCAGGGACTCCATTGTTCGGTGGAATTGAAAGAATTCAGGGTATAAATGGTTCATGGATATTGATTTCACAATTAATATAGTCGTTAAGTATGAAACAAATGATAATTTCATGGTCATTGAATGAAAAATAGTCTTTGGAACAGAAAGAGGAGTGTAATTAGCTGGAGGCGCATTGAATGTCTCATTATTTTTGAATCAAACTACTTAACAATTGTACTAAATGCAAACCAAGATGAATGAATTCTTCGATTGGTGCAAGTAAACACATTTAGAGTGTTAATAGAGTTTAGAATTGTTTGTTGTAATGAATATAGTTAGTAGTTTAGGCACAAGTGTTAATTTCATGATCTTTGTATCAAAAAGTGTGTTTGTAAACAAAAAAGGATACTTGCTAAGAAGAAGTGATGGGACGGACTCTTTATTTTGTATTTCAACCAATTAATATCAATAAGAAAAGCAAATCAAGATCAGGGACTCCATTGTTCGGTGGAATTGAAAGAATTCAGGGTATAAATGG
Source organism: Ceriops zippeliana (assembly GCA_037897445.1). Classification (NCBI taxonomy): domain Eukaryota; kingdom Viridiplantae; phylum Streptophyta; class Magnoliopsida; order Malpighiales; family Rhizophoraceae; genus Ceriops; species Ceriops zippeliana. The sequence continues at coordinate 920 of JBAPLH010001429.1, read as the reverse complement.
TTCATGGATATTGATTTCACAATTAATATAGTCGTTAAGTATGAAACAAATGATAATTTCATGGTCATTGAATGAAAAATAGTCTTTGGAACAGAAAGAGGAGTGTAATTAGCTGGAGGTGCATTGAATGTCTCATTATTTTTGAATCAAACTACTTAACAATTGTACTAAATGCAAACCAAGATGAATGAATTCTTCGATTGGTGGAAGTAAACACATTTTGAGTGTTAATAGGGTTTAGAAAGGTTTGTTTTAATGAATATTGTTAGTAGTTTAGGCACAAGTGTGAATTTCATGATCTTTGTATCAAAAAGTGTGTTTATAGACAAAAAAGGATACTTGCTAAGTAGAAATGATGGGACAAACTCTTTATTTTGTATTTCACCAATTAATAACAATAAGTAAAGCAAATCAAGATCAGGGACTCCATTATTTGTCTAAATTGAAAGAATTCATGGTATATATGGTTTATGGATAATGATTTCACAATTAATATAGTCATTAAGTATTACACAAACCATAATTTCATGGTCATTGAATGAAAAATAGTCTTTGGAACAGAAAGAAAAGTGTAATTAGCCGGAGGCGCATTGAATGTCTCATTAGTTTTGAATGAAACTACATAACAATTGTACAAAATGCAAACCAAGATGAATGAATTCTTCGATTGGTGGAAGTAAACAAATTTAGAGTGTTAATAGGGTTTTAAATGGTTTGTTTTAATGAATATTGTTAATAGTTTGTTATCAAAAACGGATACTTGCTAAGTAAACAAATCAAGTGTTAATTTCGTGATATTTTTATCAAAAAGTGTGTTTGTAGACAAAAACGGATACTTGCTAAGTAGAAATGATGGGACGGACTCTTTATTTTGTATTTGAACCAATTAATAACAATAAGTAAAGAAAATCAAGATCAGG
>JBAPLH010001428.1:0-57783 GCA_037897445.1 Ceriops zippeliana | reverse complement strand
CGACCTGTCTGTTTTAATTAATATACTATGTAATTTAATCATAAAAGTTAATCTCATGATCATTGTGTCAAAAAGTGTGTTTGGAACCAAAAGGTGAATCTTGAAAAAAGCAGAAATGTTCTGAGGGATTCTTTATTTTGGAATTCAACCACTTAACATCAATAAGAAACCCTAATCAAGATCATGGAACACAATGTTTGTTATTATTGAACGAATTGTATAGATATGGACATTTTTTTCTTGATAAATATAATTGTTAACATGGACACAACAGATAATTTCATTGTCATTGCAAGAAAAATAGTGCTTATAACAACAAAAGGAGCCTGATTGGCATGTTGGGAATAGAGAGCATTATTATTTAGGAAATAGAACACTTCACATTACTACGAAAAGCAAACTGAGATGAATGACTTCGTTTGCTGATGAAACTAAACAAATTTAGATTTTCAATAGTGCATCGACATGTTTTTTTTTAATTAATATACTATGTAATTTTGTCATAGATGTTAATCTCATGATCATTACGTCAAAAAGTGTGCTTGGGACCAAAAGACAAGTCATCTAAAACAGACATGTTCGGAGGGACACAAATGATAATTTAATAATCATCGGAACAAAAATAGTGCTTGTAACAACAAAAGGAGCCTAATTGGCATGAAATGAATGGAAAGGATCATTATTTAGGTAATAGACCACTACACATTAGTACGAAATGTAAATTAAGATGAATGACTCCTTTGGCTGATGGAACTAAACACATTTAGATTTTCAAAAGTGCGTCGATATCTTTGTTTTAATTAATATACTATGTAATTTAGTCATAAATGTTAATCTCATGATCATTGTGTCAAAAAGTGTGTTTGGAACCAAAAGGTGAATCTTCCAAAACCAAAAATGTTCTGTGGGATTCTTTATTTTAAAATTCAACCACTTAACGTCAAAAAGAAATCCTAATCAAAGATCATGGAACACAGTGTTTGTTATTATTGAACAAATTGTATAGATATGGACATTTTTTTTCTTGATAAATATAATTGTTAACATGGACACAAAAGATAGTGCTTATAACCACAAAAGGAGTCTGATTCGCATGAAGGGAATAGAGAGCATTATTATTTAGGAAATAAACCACTTCACATTAGTACGAAAAGCAAACTAAGATGATTGAGTGCTTTTGGTGATGAAACTAAACAAATTTAGATTTTCAATAGTGCATCGACATGTCTTTTTTAACTAATATACTATGTAATTTAGTCATAGATATTAATCTCACGATCATTAGGTCAAAAAGTGTGCTTGGGACCAAAAGAGAAGTCATCTAAAACAGACATGTTCGGAGGGACACAAATGATAATTTAATAATCATCGGAAGAAAAATAGTGCTTGTAACAACAAAAGGAGCGTAATTGGCATGAAATGAATGGAAAGGATCATTATTTAGGAAATAGACCACTACACATTAGTACGAAATGTAAATTAAGATGAATGACTCCTTTGGCTGAAGGAACTAAACACATTTAGATTTTCAAAAGTGCGTCGATATCTTTGTTTTAATTAATATACTATGTAATTTAGTCATAAATGTTAATCTCATGATCATTGTGTCAAAAAGTTTGTTTGGAACCAAAAGGTGAATCTTCCAAAACCAAAAATGTTCTGAGGGATTCTTTATTTTGGAATTCAACCACTTAACGTCAAAAAGAAACCCTAATCAAGATCATGGAACACAGTGTTTGTTATTATTGAACGAAATGTATACATATGGACATTTTTTTCTTGATAAATATAGTTGTTAACATGGACACAAAAGATAATTTCATTGTCATTGCAAGAAAAATAGTGCTTACAACAACAAAAGGAGTGTGATTGGCATGAAGGGAATAGCGAGCATTATTATTTACGAAATAAACCACTTCATATTACTGCGAAAAGCAAACTGAGATGAATGAGTTCGTTTGGTGATGAAACTTAACACATTTAGATTTTCAATAGTGCATCGACATGTTTTTTTTTTAATTGATATACTATGTAATTTAGTCATAGATATTAATCTCATGATCATTGCAACTAAAAGTGTGCTTGGGACCAAAAGACATGTCATTCAAACCAGAAATGTTTGGAGGGATTCTTTATTTTGGAATTCAACCAATTAGCATCAATAAGAAACCCTAATCATGATCACGGAATGCAGTGTTTGTTAGTATTGAACGAATTGTATAGATATAGACATTTTTTTCTTGATAAATATAATTGTTAATATGGACACAAAAGATAATTTCATCGTCATTGAAAGAAAAATAGTGCTTATAACAACAAACGGATCCTAATTGGCATGTTGGGAATAGAAAGCATTATTATTTAGGAAATAAACCACTTCACATTAGTACGAAAAGCAAAGTAAGATGATTGAGTGCTTTTGGTGATGAAACTAAACAAATTTAATTTTCAATAGGGCATCGACATGTATTTTTTAATTAATATACTATGTAATTTAGTCATAGATGTTAATCTCATGATCATTGCGTCAAAAAGTGTGCTTGGGACCAAAAGACAAGTCATCTAAAACAGAAATGTTTATAGGGACACAAATGATAATTTCAGAATCATCGGAAGAAAAATAGTGCTTGTAACAACAAAAGGAGCCCAATTGGCATGAATGGATGCAAAGGATCGTTATTTAGGAAATAAACCACTTCACATTAGTATGAAATGTAAATTAAAATGAATGACTCCTTTGGCTGATGGAACTAAACACATTTAGGTTTTCAAAAGTGCGTCGACATGTGTGTTTTAATTAATATACTATGTAATTTAGTCATAAATGTTAATCTTATGATCATTGTGTCAAAAAGTGTGTTTGGAACCAAAAGGTAAATCTTCCATTACATGAAATGTTCTGAGGGAATCTTTATTTTGGAATTCAACCACTTAACATCAATAAGAAACCCTAATCAAGATCATGGAATACAGTGTTTGTTATAATTGAACGAATTGTATAGATATGGTCATTTTTTTCTTCATAAATATAGTTGTTAACATGGACACAAAAGATAATTTCATTGTCGTTGCAAGAAAAATAGTGCTTATAACAACAAATGGATCCTAATTGGCATGTTAGGAATAGAGAGCATTATTATTTAGGAAATAAACCACTTCACATTACTACGAAAAGCAAACTGAGTTGAATGAATTCATTTGCTGATGAAACTAAACACATTTAGATTTTCAATAGTGCATCGACATGTTTTTTTTAAATAATATACTATGTAATTTAGTCATAGATATTAATCTCATGATCATTGCGTCAAAAAGTGTGCTTGGGACCAAAAGACAAGTCATCCAAACCAGAAATGTTTGGAGGGATTCTTTATTTTGGCATTCAACCAATTAACATCAATAAGAAACCATAATTATGATCACGGAATGCAGTGTTTGTTAGTATTGAACGAATTGTATAGATATAGACATTTTATTCTCGATAAATATCGTTGTTAATATGGACACAAAAGATAATTTCATCGTCATTGCAAGAAAAATAGTGCTTATAACAACAAATGGATCCTAATTGGCATAAAGGGAATAGAGAGCATTATTATTTAGGAAATAAACCACTTCACATTAGTACGAAAAGCAAACTAAGATGATTGAGTGCTTTTGGTGATCAAACTAAACAAATTTAATTTTCAATAGGGCATCGACATGTTTTTTTTAGTTAATATACTATGTAATTTAGTCATAGATGTTAATCTCATGATCAGTGCGTCAAAAAGTGTGCTTGGGACCAAAAGACAAATCATCTAAAACAGAAATGTTCGGAGGGACACAAATGATAATTTCATAATCATCAGAAGAAAAATAGTGCTTGTAACAACAAAAGGAGTCTAATTGGCATGAAATGAATGCGAAGGATCATTATTTAGGAAATAAACCACTTCACATTAGTACGAAATGTAAATTAAGATGAATGACTCCTTTGGCTGATGGAACTAAACACATTTAGGTTTTCAAAAGTGTGTCGACATGTGTGTTTTAATTAATATACTATGTAATTTAGTCATAAATGTTAGTCTTATGATCATTGTGTCAAAAAGTGTGTTTGGAACCAAAAGGTGAATCTTCCAATACCAGAAATGTTCTGAGGGAATCTTTATTTTGGAATTCAACCACTTAACATCAAAAAGAAACCTTAATCAAGATCATGGAACACAGTGTTTGTTATAATTGAACGAATTGTATAGATATGGACATTTTATTCTTCATAAATATAGTTGTTAACATGGACACAAAAGATAAATTCACTGTCATTGAAGGAAAAATAATGCTTAAAACAACAAAAGGAGCCTAATTGGCATGTTGGGAATAGAGAGCATTATTATTTACGAAATAAACCACTTCACATTACTACGAAAAGCAAACTGAGATGAATGAGTTAGTTTGCTGATGAAACTAAACACATTTAGATTTTCAATAGTGCGTCGACATGTTTTATTATTATACTATGTAATTTAGTCACAGATGTTAATCTCATGATCATTGCGTCAAAAAGTGTGCTTGGGACCAAAAGACAAGTCATCTAAACCAGAAATGTTCCGAGGGACACAAATGATAATTTAATAATCATCGGAAGAAAAATAGTGCTTGTAACAACAAAAGGAGCCTAATTGGCATGAAATGAATGGAAAGGATCATTATTTAGGAAATAAACCACTTCACATTAGTACGAAATGTAATTTAAGATGAATGACTACTTTGGCTGAAGGAACTAAACACATTTAGATGTTCAAAAGTGCGTCGACATGTCTGTTTTAATTAATATACTATGTAATTTCGTCATAAATGTTAATCTTATGATCATTGTGTCAAAAAGTGTGTTTGGAACCAAAAGGTGAATCTTCCAAAACCAGAAATGTTCTGAGGGATTCTTTATTTTGGAATTCAACTACTTAACATCAATAAGAAACCCTAATCAAGATCATGGAACACAGTGTTTGTTATTATTGAACGAATTGTATAGATATGGACATTTTTTTCTTGATAAATATAATTGTTAACATGGACACAAAAGATAATTTCATTGTCATTGCAAGAAAAATAGTGCTTATAACAACAAAAGGAGCCTGATTGGCATGAAGGGAATAGAGAGCATTATTATTTAGGTAATAAACCACTTCATATTACTACAAAAAGCAAACTGAGTTGAATGAGTTCGTTTGGTGATGAAACTAAACACATTTAGATTTTCAATAGTGCATCGACATGTTTTTTTTTTAAATAATATACTATGTAATTTAATCATAGATATTAATCTCATGATCATTGCGTCAAAAAGTGTGCTTGGGACCAAAAGACAAGTCATTCAAACCAGAAATGTTTGGAGGGATTCTTTATTTTGGAATTCAACCAATTAACATCAATAAGAAACCCTAATTATGATCATGGAATGCAGTGTTTGTTAGTATTGAACGAATTGTATAGATATAGACATTTTATTCTTGATAAATATAGTTGTTAATATGGACACAAAAGATAATTTCATCGTCATTGCAAGAAAAATAGTGCTTATAACAACAAATGGATCCTAATTGGCATAAAGGGAATAGAGAGCATTATTATTTAGGAAATAAACCACTTCACATTAGTACGAAAAGCAAACTAAGATGATTGAGTGCTTTTGGTGATGAAACTAAACAAATTTAATTTTCAATAGGGCATCGACATGTTTTTTTTAGTGAATATACTATGTAATTTAGTCATAGATGTTAATCTCATGATCATTGCGTCAAAAAGTGTGCTTGGGACCAAAAGACAAGTCATCTAAAACAGAAATGTTCGGAGGGACAAATGATAATTTCATAATAATCAGAAGAAAAATAGTGCTTGTAACAACAAAAGGAGTCTAATTGGCATGAAATGAATGCGAAGGATCATTATTTAGGAAATAAACCACTTCACATTAGTACGAAATGTAAATTAAGATGAATGACTCCTTTGGCTGATGCAACTAAACACATTTAGGTTTTCAAAAGTGTGTCGACATGTGTGTTTTAATTAATATACTATGTAATTTAGTCATAAATGTTAGTCTTATGATCATTGTGTCAAAAAGTGTGTTTGGAACCAAAAGGTGAATCTTCCAATACTAGAAATGTTATGAGGGAATCTTTATTTTGGAATTCAACCACTTAACATCAATAAGAAACCCTAATCAAGATCATGGAACACAGTGTTTGTTATAATTGAACGAATTGTATAGATATGGACATTTTATTCTTCATAAATATAGTTGTTAACATGGACACAAAAGATAATTTCACTGTCATTGAAGGAAAAATAGTGCTTAAAACAACAAAAGGAGCCTAATTGGCATGTTGGGAATAGAGAGCATTATTATTTAGGAAATAAACCACTTCACATTACTACGAAAAGCAAACTGAGATGAATGAGTTCATTTGTTGATGAAACTAAACACATTTAGATTTTCAATAGTGCATCGACATGTTTTATTATTATACTATGTAATTTAGTCACAGATGTTAATCTCATGATCATTGCGTCAAAAAGTGTGCTTGGGACCAAAAGACAAGTCATCTAGACCAGAAATGTTCCGAGGGACACAAATGATAATTTAATAATCATCGGAAGAAAAATAGTGCTTGTAACAACAAAAGGACCCTAATTGGCATGAAATGAATGGAAAGGATCATTATTTAGGAAATAAACCACTTCACATTAGTACGAAATGTAAATTAAGATGAATGACTCCTTTGGCTGAAGGAACTAAACACATTTAGATGTTCAAAAGTGCGTCGACATGTCTGTTTTAATTAATATACTATGTAATTTAGTCATAAATGTTAATCTTATGATCATTGTGTCAAAAAGTGTGTTTGGAACCAAAAGGTGAATATTCCAAAACCAGAAATGTTCTGAGGGATTCTTTATTTTGGAATTCAACTACTTAACATCAATAAGCAACCCTAATCAAGATCATGGAACACAGTGTTTGTTATTATTGAACGAATTGTATAGATATGGACATTTTTTTCTTGATAAATATAATTGTTAACATGGACACAAAAGATAATTTCATTGTCATTGCAAGAAAAATAGTGCTTATAACAACAAAAGGAGCCTGATTGGCATGTTGGGAATAGAGAGCATTATTATTTAGGAAATAAAACACTTCACATTACTACAAAAAGCAAACTGAGATGAATGAGTTCGTTTGCTGATGAAACTAAACACATTTAGATTTTCAATAGTGCATCGACATGTTTTACTAATGTACTATGTGATTTAGTCACAGATGTTAATCTCATGATCATTGTGTCAAAAAGTGTGCTTGGGACCAAAAGACAAGTCATCTAAACCAGAAATGTTCCGAGGGACACAAATGATAATTTCATAATCATCAGAAGAAAAATAATGCTTGTAACAACAAAAGGAGCATAATTGGCATGAAGTGAATGGAAAGTATCTTTATTTACGAAATAAACCTCTTCACATTAGTACGAAATGTAAATTAAGATGAATGACGCCTTTGGCTGATGCAACTAAACACATTTAGATTTTCAAAAGTGCGTCGACATGTCGATTTTAATTAATATACTATGTACTTTAGTCATAAATGTTAATCTCATCATCATTGTGTCAAAAAGTGTGTTTGCAACCAAAAGGTGAATCTTCCAAAACCAGAAATGTTTTGAGGGAATCTTGATTTTGGAATTCAACCTCTTAACATCAATAAGAAACCCTAATCAAGATCATGGAACACTGTGTTTGTTATTATTGAACGAATTGAATAGATATGGCCATTTTTTTCTTGATAAATATAGTTGTTAACATGGACACAAAAGATAATTTCATTGCCATTGCAAGAAAAATAGTGCTTATAACAACAAAATGAGTGTGATTGGCATAAAGGGAATAGAGAGCATTATTATTTAGGAAATAAACCACTTCACATTAGTACGAAAAGCAAACTAAGATGATTGAGTGCTTTTGGTGATCAAACTAAACAAATTTAATTTTCAATAGTGCATCGACATGTTTTTTTTAATTAATATACTATGTAATTTAGTCATAGATGTTAATCTCATGATCATTACGTCAAAAAGTGTGCTTGGGACCAAAAGACAAGTCATCTAAAACAGAAATGTTCGGAGGGACACAAATGATAATTTCATAATCATCAGAAGAAAAATAGTGCTTGTAACAACAAAAGGAGCCTAATTGGCATGAAATGAATGCAAAGGATCGTTATTTAGGAAATAAACCACTTCAGATTAGTACGAAATGTAAATTAAGATGAATGACTCCTTTGGCTGATGGAACTAAACACATTTAGGTTTTCAAAAGTGCGTCGACATGTGTGTTTTAATTAATATACTATGTAATTTAGTCATAAATGTTAATCTTATGATCATTGTGTCAAAAAGTGTGTTTGGAACCAAAAGGTGAATCTTCCAATACCAGAAATGTTCTGAGGGATTCTTTATTTTGGAATTCAACCACTTAACATCAATAAGAAACCCTAATCAAGATCATGGAACACAGTGTTTGTTATTATTGAACGAAATGAATAGATATGGACATTTTTTTCTTCATAAATATAGTTGTTAACATGGACACAAAAGATAATTTCATTGTCATTGCATGAAAATAGTGCTTATAACAACAAAAGGAGCCTGATTGGCATGTTGGGAATAGAGAGCATTTTTATTTAGGAAATAAACCACTTCACATTACTACGAAAAGCAAACTGAGATGAATGAGTTCGTTTGCTGATGAAACTAAACACATTAAAATTTTCAATAGTGCATATACATGTTTTATTAATATACTATTTAATTTAGTCACAGATGTTAATCTCATGATCATTGCGTCAAAAAGTGTGCTTGGGACCAAAAGACAACTCCTCTAAACCAGAAATGCTCCGAGGAACACAAATGATAATTTAATAATCATCGGAAGAAAAATAGTGCTTGTAACAACAAAAGGAGCCTAATTGGCATGAAATGAATGGAAAGGATCATTATTTAGGAAATAAACAACTTCACATTAGTATGAAATGTAAATTAACATGAATGACTCCTTTGGCTGATGGAACTAAACACATTTAGATGTTCAAAATTGCGTCGACATGTCTGTTTTAATTAATATACTATGTAATTTAGTCATAAATGTTAATCTCATGATCATTGTGTCAAAAAGTGTGTTTGGGACCAAAAGGTGAATCTTCCAAAACCAGAAATGTTCTAGGGGATTCTTTATTTTGGAATTCAACCACTTAACATCAATAAGAAACCCTAATCAAGATCATGGAACATAGTGTTTGTTATTATTGAACGAAATGAATAGATATGGACATTTTTTTCTTGATAAATATAGTTGTTAACATGGACACAAAAGATAATTTCATTGCCATTGCAAGAAAAATAGTGCTTATAACAACAAAAGGAGTGTGATTGGCATGTTGGGAATAGAGAGCATTATTATTTAGGAAATAAACCAATTCACATTACTACGAAAAGCAAACTGAGATGAATGAGTTCGTTTGGTGATGAAATTAAACACATTTAGATTTTCAATAATGCATCGACATGTTTCTTTTAATTAAAATACTATGTAATTTAGTAATAGATATTAATCTCATGATCATTGCGTCGAAAAGTGTTCTTGGGACCAAAAGACAAGTCATCTAAACCTGAAATGTTCGGAGGGACACAAATGATAATTTCATAGTCATCGGAAGAAAAATAGTGCTTGTAACAACAAAAGGAGCCTAATTGGCATGAAATGAATGGAAAGGATCGTTATTTAGGAAATAAACCACTTCGCATTAGTACGAAATGTAAATTAAGATGAATGACTCCTTTGGCTGATGGAACTAAACACATTTAGATGTTTAAAAGTGCGTCGACATGTCTGTTTTAATTAATATACTATGTAATTTAGGCATAAATGTTAATCTCATGATCATTGTGTCAAAAAGTGTGTTTGGAACCAAAAGGTGAATCTTGAAAAAAGCAGAAATGTTCTGAGGGATTCTTTATTTTGGAATTCAACCACTTAACATCAATAAGAAACCCTAATCACGATCATGGAACACAGTGTTTGTTTTTATTGAACGAATTGTATAGATATGGACATTTTTTTCTTGATAAATATAATTGTTAACATGGACACAAAAGATAGTGCTTATAACCACAAAAGGAGTCTGATTCGCATGAAGGGAATAGAGAGCATTATTATTTAGGAAATAAACCACTTCACATTAGTACGAAAAGCAAACTAAGATGATTGAGTGCTTTTGGTGATGAAACTAAACAAATTTAGATTTTCAATAGTGCATCAACATGTCTTTTTTAACTAATATACTATGTAATTTAGTCATAGATGTTAATCTCATGATCATTAGGTCAAAAAGTGTGCTTGGGACCAAAAGACAAGTCATCTAAAACAGACATGTTCGGAGGGACACAAATGATAATTTAATAATCTTCGGAAGAAAAATAGTGCTTGTAACAACAAAAGGAGCGTAATTGGCATGAAATGAATGGAAAGGATCATTATTTAGGAAATAGACCACTACACATTAGTACGAAATGTAAATTAAGATGAATGAATCCTTTGGCTGATGGAACTAAACACATTTAGATTTTCAAAAGTGCGTCGACATCTCTGTTTTAATTCATATACTATGTAATTTAGTCATAAATGTTAATATCATGATCATTGTGTCAAAAAGTGTGTTTGGAACCAAAAGGTGAATCTTCCAATACCAAAAATGTTCTGAGGGATTCTTTATTTTGGAATTCATCCACTTAACGTCAAAAAAAAACCCTAATCAAGATCATGGAACACAGTGTTTGTTATTATTGAACGAAATGTATAGATATGGACATTTTTTTCTTGATAAATATAGTTGTTAACATGGACACAAAAGATAATTTCATTGTCATTGCAAGAAAAATAGTGCTTATAACAACAAAAGGATTGTGATTGGCATGAAGGGAATAGATAGCATTATTATTTAGGCAATAAACCACTTCACATTACTGCAAAAAGCAAACTGAGATGAATGAGTTCGTTTAGTGATGAAACTAAACACATATAGATTTTCAATACTGCATCGACATGTTTTTTTAATTAATATACTATGTAAATTAGTCGTAGATATTAATCTCATGATCATTGCGTCGAAAAGTGTGCTTGGGACCAAAAGAGAAGTCATCCAAACCAGAAATGTTTGGAGGGATTCTTTATTTTGGAATTCAACCAAATAACATCAATAAGAAACCCTATTCATGATCATGGAATGCAGTGTTTGTTAGTATTGAACGAATTGTATAGATATAGACATTTTCTTCTTGATAAATATAATTGTTAATATGGACACAAAAGATAATTTGATTGTCATTGCAGGAAAAATAGTGCTTATAACAACAAATGGATCCTAATTGGCATGTTGGGAATAGAAAGGTGAATCTTCCAAAACCAAAAATGTTCTGAGGGATTCTTTATTTTGGAATTCAACCACTTAACATCAATAAGAAACCCTAATGAAAATCATGGAACACAGTGTTTGTTATTATTGAACGGATTGTATTGATATGGACATTTTTTTCTTGATAAATATAATTGTTAACATGGACACAAAAGATAATTTCATTGTCATTGCAAGAAAAATAGTGCTTATAACAACAAAAGGAGCCTGATTGGCATGTTGGGAATAGAGAGCATTATTATTTAGGAAATAAAACACTTCACATTACTACGAAAAGCAAACTGAGATGAATGAGTTCGTTTGCTGATGAAACTAAACACATTTAGATTTTCAATAGTGCATCGACATGTTTTACTAATGTACTATATAATTTAGTCACAAATGTTAATCTCATGATCATTGCGTCAAAAAGTGTGCTTGGGACCAAAAGACAAGTCATCTAAACCAGAAATTGTCCGAGGGACACAAATGATAATTTCATAATCATCAGAAGAAAAATAATACTTGTAACAACAAAAGGAGCGTAATTGGCATGAAGTGAATGGAAAGTATCTTTATTTACGAAATAAACCACTTCACATTAGTACGAAATGTAAATTAAGATGAATGACGCCTTTGGCTGATGCAACTAAACACATTTAGATTTTCAAAAGTGCGTCGACATGTCGATTTTAATTAATATACTATGTAATTTAGTCATAAATGTTAATCTCATCATCATTGTGTCAAAAAGTGTGTTTGCAACCAAAAGGTGAATCTTCCAAAACCAGAAATGTTTTGAGGGAATCTTGATTTTGGAATTCAACCACATAACATCAATAAGAAACCCTAATCAAGATCATGGAACACTGTGTTTGTTATTATTGAACGAATTGTATAGATATGACCATTTTTTTCTTGATAAATATAGTTGTTAACATGGACACAAAAGATAATTTCATTGCCATTGCAAGAAAAATAGTGCTTATAACAACAAAATGAGTGTGATTGGCATAAAGGGAATAGAGAGCACTATTATTTAGGAAATAAACCACTTCACATTAGTACGAAAAGCAAACTAAGATGATTGAGTGCTTTTGGTGATCAAACTAAACAAATTTAATTTTCAATAGTGCATCGACATGTTTTTTTTAATTAATATACTATGTAATTTAGTCATAGATGTTAATCTCATGATCATTACGTCAAAAAGTGTGCTTGGGACCAAAAGACAAGTCATCTAAAACAGAAATGTTTGGAGGGACACAAATGATAATTTCATAATCATCAGAAGAATAATAGTGCTTGTAACAACAAAAGGAGCCTAATTGGCATGAAATGAATGCAAAGGATCGTTATTTAGGAAATAAACCACTTCAGATTAGTACGAAATGTAAATTAAGATGAATGACTCCTTTGGCTGATGGAACTAAACACATTTAGGTTTTCAAAAGTGCGTCGACATGTGTGTTTTAATTAATATACTATGTAATTTAGTCATAAATGTTAATCTTATGATCATTGTGTCAAAAAGTGTGTTTGGAACCAAAAGGTGAATCTTCCAATTCCAGAAATGTTCTGAGGGAATCTTTATTTTGGAATTCAACCACTTAACATCAATAAGAAACCCTAATCAAGATCATGGAACACAGTGTTTGTTATTATTGAACGAAATGAATAGATATGGACATTTTTTTCTTCATAAATATAGTTGTTAACATGGACACAAAAGATAATTTCATTGTCATTGCAAGAAAATAGTGCTTATAACAACAAAAGGAGCCTGATTGGCATGTTGGGAATAGAGAGCATTATTATTTAGGAAATAAACCATTTCACATTACTACGAAAAGCAAACTGAGATGAATGAGTTCGTTTGCTGATGAAACTAAACACATTAAAATTTTCAATAGTGCATATACATGTTTTATTAATATACTATGTAATTTAGTCACAGATGTTAATCTCATGATCATTGCGTCAAAAAGTGTGCTTGGGACCAAAAGACAACTCCTCTAAACCAGAAATGCTCCGAGGAACACAAATGATAATTTAATAATCATCAGAAGAAAAATAGTGCTTGTAACAACAAAAGGAGCCTAATTGGCATGAAATGAATGGAAAGGATCATTATTTAGGAAATAAACAACTTCACATTAGTATGAAATGTAAATTAACATGAATGACTCCTTTGGCTGATGGAACTAAACACATTTAGATGTTCAAAAGTGCGTCGACATGTCTGTTTTAATTAATATACTATGTAATTTAGTCATAAATGTTAATCTCATGATCATTGTGTCAAACAGTGTGTTTGGAACCAAAAGGTGAATCTTCCAAAACCAGAAATGTTCTAAGGGATTCATTATTTTGGAATTCATCCACTTAACATCAATAAGAAACCCTAATCAAGATCATGGAACATAGTGTTTGTTATTATTGAACGAAATGAATAGATATGGACATTTTTTTCTTGATAAATATAGTTGTTAACATGGACACAAAAGATAATTTCATTGCCATTGCAAGAAAAATAGTGCTTATAACAACAAAAGGAGTGTGATTGGCATGTTGGAAATAGAGAGCATTATTATTTAGGAAATAAACCAATTCACATTATTGCGAAAAGCAAACTGAGATGAATGAGTTCGTTTGGTGATGAAATTAAACACATTTAGATTTTCAATAATGCATCGACATGTTTCTTTTAATTAAAATACTATGTAATTTAGTCATAGATATTAATCTCATGATCATTGCGTCGAAAAGTGTGCTTGGGACCAAAAGACAAGTCATCTAAACTTGAAATGTTCGGAGGGACACAAATGATAATTTCATAGTCATCGGAAGAAAAATAGTGCTTGTAACAACAAAAGGAGCCTAATTGGCATGAAATGAATGGAAAGGATCGTTATGTAGGATATAAACCACTTCGCATTAGTACGAAATGTAAATTAAGATGAATGACTCCTTTGGCTGATGGAACTAAACACATTTAGATGTTCAAAAGTGCATCGACATGTCTGTTTTAATTAATATACTATGTAATTTAGTCATAAATGTTAATCTCATGATCATTGTGTCAAAAAGTGTGTTTGGAACCAAAAGGTGAATCTTGAAAAAAGCACAAATGTTCTGAGGGATTCTTTATTTTGGAATTCAACCACTTAACATCAATAAGAAACCCTAATCAAGATCATGGAACACAGTGTTTGTTTTTATTGAACGAATTGTATAGATATGGACATTTTTTTTGTTGATAAATATAATTGTTAACATGGACACAAAAGATAGTGCTTATAACCACAAAAGGAGTCTGATTCGCATGAAGGGAATAGAGAGCATTATTATTTAGGAAATAAACCACTTCACATTAGTACGAAAAGCAAACTAAGATGATTGAGTGCTTTTGGTGATGAAACTAAACAAATTTAGATTTTCAATAGTGCATCGACATGTCTTTTTTAATTAATATACTATGTAATTTAGTCATAGATGTTAATCTCACGATCATTAGGTCAAAAAGTGTGCTTGGGACCAAAAGACAAGTCATCTAAAACAGACATGTTCGGAGGGACACAAATGATAATTTAATAATCATCGAAAGAAAAATAGTGCTTGTAACAACAAAAGGAGCGTAATTGGCATGAAATGAATGGATAGGATCATTATTTAGGAAATAAACCACTTCACATTAGTACAAAATGTAAATTAAGATGAATGACTCCTTTGGCTGAGGGAACTAAACACATTTAGATTTTCAAAAGTGCGTCGACATCTTTGTTTTAATTAATATACTATGTAATTTAGTCATAAATGTTAATCTCATGATCATTGTGTCAAAAAGTGTGTTTGGAACCAAAAGGTGAATCTTCCAAAACCAGAAATGTTCTGAGGGATTCTTTATTTTGGAATTCAACCACTTAACATCAATAAGAAACCCTAATGAAAATCATGGAACACAGTGGTTGATATTATTGAACGAAATGTATAGATATGGACATTTTTTTCTTGATAAATATAGTTGTTCACATGGACACAACAGATAATTTCATTGTCATTGCAATAAAAATAGTGCTTATAACAACAAAAGGAGTGTGATTGGCATGAAGGGAATAGAGAGCATTATTATTTAGGAAATAAACCACTTCACATTACTGCGAAAAGCAAACTGAGATGAATGATTTCGTTTGGTGATGAAACTAAACACATTTAGATTTTCAATAGTGCATCGACATGTTTTTTTTAATTAATATACTATGTGATTTAGTCATAGATATTAATCTCATGATCATTGTGTCGAAAAGCGTGCTGGGGACCAAAAGAGAAGTCATCCAAACCAGAAATGTTTGGCGGGATTATTTATTTTGGAATTCAACCAATTAACATCAATAAGCAACCCTAATCATGATCACGGAATGCAGTGTTTGTTAATATTGAACAAATTGTATAGATATAGACATTTTTTTCTTGATAAATATAATTGTTAATATGGACACAAAAGATAATTTCATCGTCATTGCAACAAAAATAGTGCTTATAACCACAAATGGATCCAAATTGGCATGTTGGGAATAGAGAGCATTATTATTTAGGAAATAAACCACTTCACATTACTACGAAAAGTAAACTGAGATGAATGAGTTCGTTTGGTGATGAAACTAAACACATTTAGATTTTCAATAGTGCATCGACATGTTTTTACTAATTAATATACTATGTAATTTAGTCACACATGTTAATCTCATGATCATTGCATCAAAAAGTGTCGTTGGGACCAAAAGACAAGTCATCTAAAATAGAAATGTTCCGAGGGACACAAATGATAATTTCTTCATCATCGGAAGAAAAATAGTGCTTGTAACAACAAAAGGAGCCTAATTGGCATAAAATGAATGGAAAGTATCTTTATTTAGGAAATAAACCACTTCACATTAGTACGAAATGTAAATTAAGATGAATGACTCCTTTGGCTGATGGAACTAAACACATTTAGATGTTCAAAAGTGCGTCGACATGTCTGTTTTAATTAATATACTATGTAATTTAGTCATAAATGTTAATCTCATGATCATTGTGTCAAAAAGCGTGTTTGGAACCAAAAGGTGAATCTTCCAAAACCAGAAATGTTCTGAGGGATTCTTTATTTTGGAATTCAACCACTTAACATCAATAACAAACCCTAATCAAGATCATGGAACACAGTGTTTGTTATTATTGAACGAATTGTATAGATATGGACATTTTTCTCTTGATAAATATAATTGTTAACAAGGACACAAAAGATAATTTCATTGTCATTGCAGGAAAAATAGTGCTTATAACAACAAAAGGAGCCTGATTGGCATTAAGGGAATAGAGAGCATTATTATTTAGGAAATAAACCACTTCACATTACCACGAAAAGCAAACTGAGATGAATGAGTTCGTTTGTTGATGAAACTAAACATATTTAGATTTTCAATAGTGCATCGACATGTTTTTTTTAATTAATATACTATGTAATTTAGTCATAGATATTAATCTCATGATCATTGCGTCAAAAAGTGTGCTTGGGACCAAAAGACAAGTCATCCAAACCAGAAATGTTTGGAGGGATTCTTTATTTTGGAATTCAACCAATTAACATCAATAAGAAACCCTAATGATGATCACGGAATGCAGTGTTTGTTAGTATTGAACGAATTGTATAGCTATAGACATTTTTTTCTTGATAAATATAGTTGTTAATATGGACACAAAAGATAATTTCATCGTCATTGCAAGAAAAATAGTGCTTATAACAACAAATGGATACTAATTAGCATGAAGGGAATAGAGAGCATTATTATTTAGGAAATAAACCACTTCACATTTCTATGAAAAGCAAACTGAGATGAATGAGTTTGTTTGGTGATGAAACTAAACACATTTAGATTTTCAATAGTGCATCGACATGTATTTAATAATTAATATACTATGTAATTTAGTCACACATGTTAATCTCAAGATCATTGCGTCAAAAAGTGTGCTTGGGACCAAAAGACAAGTGATCTAAAATAGAAATGTTCTGAGGGACACAAATGATAATTTTGTAATCATCGAAAGAAAAATAGTGCTTGTAACAACAAAAGGAGCCAAATTGGCATGAAATGAATGGAAAGTATCTTTATTTAGGAAATAAACCACTTCACATTAGTACAAAATGTAAATTAAGATGAATGACTCCTTTGGCTGATGGAATTAAACACATTTAGATGTTCAAAAGTGCATCGACATGTCTGTTTTAATAAATATACTATGTAATTTAGTCATAAATGTTAATCTCATGATTATTGTGTCAAAAAGTGTGTTTGGAACCAAAAGGTGAATCTTCCAAAACCTAAAATGTTCTGAGGGATTCTTTATTTTGGAATTCTACCAATTAACATCAATAAGAAACCCTCATCAAGATCGTGGAACACAGTGTTTGTTATTTTTGAACAAATTGTATAGATATGGACATTTTTTTCTTGATGAATATAGTTGTTAACATGGACACAAAAGGTAATTTCATAGTCATTGCAAGAAAAATGGTGCTTATAACAACAAAAGGAGCGTGATTGGCATGAAGGGAATAGAGAGCATTATTATTTAGGAAATAAACCACTTCACATTAGTACGAAAAGCAAACTAAGATGATTGAGTGCTTTTGGTGATGAAACTAAACAAATTTAGATTTTCAATAGTGCATCAACATGTTTTTTTTAATTAATATACTATGTAATTTAGTCATAGATGTTAATCTCATGATCATTGCGTCAAAAAGTGTGCTTGGACCAAAAGACAAGTCATCTAAACCAGAAATGTTCAGAGGGACACAAATGATAATTTCATAATCATCGGAAGAAAAATAGTGCGTGTAACAACAAAAGGAGCCTAATTGGCATGAAATGAATGGAAAGGATCATTAATTAGGAAATAAACCACTTCACATTAGTACGAAATGTAAATTGAGATGAATGACTTCTTTCGCTGATGGAACTAAAGACATTTAGATTTTCAAAAGTGCGTCGACATGTCTGTTTAATTTAATATACTATGAAATTTAGTCATAAATGTTAATCTCATGATCATTGTGTCAAAAAGTGTGTTTGGAACCAAAAGGTGAATCTTTGAAAACCAGAAATGTTCTGAGGGATTCTTTATTTTGGAATTCAACCACTTAACATCAACAAGAAACCCTAATGAAGATCATGGAACACAGTGTTTGTTATTATTGAATGAATTGTATAGATATGGTCATTTTTTTCTTCATAAATATAGTTGTTAACATGGACACAAAAGATAATTTCATTGTCATAGCAAGAAAAATAGTGCTTATAACAACAAAAGGAGCCTAATTGGCATGTTGGGAATAGAGAGCATTATTATGTAGGAAATAAACCACTTCACATTACTATAAAAAGCAAACTGAGATGAATGAGTTCGTTTACTGATGAAACTAAACACATTTAGATTTTCAATAGTGCATCGACATGTTTTTATTAATAATATACTATGTAATTTAGTCATAGATGTTAATCTCATGATCATTCGTCAAAAAGTGTGCTTGGGACCAAAAGACAAGTCATCTAAACCAGAAATGTTCCGAGGGACACAAATGATAATTTCATAATCATCGGAAGAAAAATAGTGCTTGTAACAACAAAAGGAGCCTAATTGGCATGAAATGAATGGAAAGTATCTTTATTTATGAAATAAACCACTTCACATTAGTACGAAATGTAAATTAAGATGAATGACTCATTTGGCTGATAGAACTAAACACATTTAGATGTTCAAAAGTGTGTCGACATTTCTGTTTTAATTAATATACTACGTAATTTAGTCATAAATGTTAATCTCATGATCATTGTATCAAAAAGTGTGTTTGGAACCAAAAGGTGAATCTTCCAAAAGTAGAAATGTTCTGAGGGATTCATTATTCTGGAATTCAACCACTTAACATCAATAAGCAACCCTAATCATGATCTTGGAACACAGTGTTTGTTATTATTGAACGAATTGTATAGATATGGACATTTTTTTCTTGATAAATATAATTGTTAACATGGACAGAAAAGATAATTTCATTGTCATTGCAAGAAAAATAGTGCTTATAACAACAAAAGGAGCTTGATTGGCATGAAGGGAATAGAGAGCATTATTATTTAGGAAATAAACCACTTCACATTAGTATGAAAGGCAAACTAAGATGATTGAGTGCTTTTGGTGATGAAACTAAACAAATTTAATTTTCAATAGTGCATCGACATGTTTTTTTTAATTAATATACTATGTAATTTAGTCATAGATGTTAATCTCATAATCATTGCGTCAAAAAGTGTGCTTGGGACCAAAAGACAAGTCATCTAAAACAGATATGTTTGGAGGGACACATATGATAATTTCATAATCATCGGAAGAAAAATAGTGCTTCTAACAACAAAGGGAGCCTAATTGGCATGAAATGAATGGAAAAGATCATTATTTAGGAAATAAACCACTACACATTAGTACGAAATGTAAATTAAGATGAATGACTCCTTTGGCTGATGGAACTAAACACATTTAGATTTTTAAAAGTGCGTCGACATGTGTGTTTTATTTAATATACTCTGTAATTTAGTCATAAATGTTAATATCATGATTATTGTGTCAAAAAGTGTGTTTGGAACGCAAAGGTGAATCTTCCAAAACCAGAAATGTTCTGAGGGATTCTTTATTTTGGAATTCTACCAATTAACATCAATAAGCAAACCTAATCATGATCCTGGAACACAGTGTTTGTTATTATTGAACGAATTGTATAGATATGGACATTTTTTTCTTGATAAATATAATTGTTAACATGGACAGAAAAGATAATTTTATTGTCATTGCAAGAAAAATAGTGCTTATAACAACAAAAGGAGCTTGATTGGCATGAAGGGAATAGAGAGCATTATTATTAAGGAAATAAACCACTTCACATTAGTACGAAAAGCAAACTAAGATGATTGAGTGCTTTTGGTGATGAAACTAAACAAATTTAGATTTTCAATAGTGCATCGACATGTTTTTTTTAATTAATATACTATGTAATTTAGTCATAGATGTTAATCTCATGATCATTGCGTCAAAAAGTGTGCTTGGGACCAAAAGACAAGTCATCTAAACTAGAAATGTTCGGAGGGAAACAAATGATAATTTCATAATCATCGGAAGAAAAATAGTGCATGTAACAACAAAAGGAGCCTAATTGGCAAGAAATGAATGGAGAGGATCATTAATTAGGAAATAAACCACTTCACATTAGTACGAAATGTAAATTAAGATGAATGACTCCTTTTGCTGATGGAACTAAACACATTTAGATTTTTAAAAGTGCGTCGACATGTCTGTTTTAATTAATATACTATGTAATTTAGTCATACATGTTAATCTCATGATCATTGTGTCAAAAAGTGTGTTTGGAACCAAAAGGTGAATCTTCGAAAACCAAAAATGTTCTGAGGGAATCTTTATTTTGGAATTCAACCACTTAACATCAACAAGAAACCCTAATCAAGATCATGGAACACAGTGTTTGTTATTATTGAACGAATTGTATAGATATGGACATTTTTTTCTTGATAAATATAGTTGTTAATATGGACACGAAAGATAATTTCATTGTCATTGCAAGAAAAATAGTGCTTATAACAACAAAAGGAGCGTGATTGGCATGAAGGGAATAGAGAGCATTATTATTTAGGAAATAAACCACTTCACATTACCACGAAAAGCAAACTGAGATGAATGAGTTTGTTTGGTGATGAAACTAAACATATTTAGATTTTCAATAGTGCATCCACATGTTTTTTTTAATTAATATAATATGTAATTTAGTCATAGATATTAATCTCATGATCATTGTGTCAAAAAGTGTGCTTGGGACCAAAAGACAAGTTATCCAAACCAGAAATGTTTGGAGGGATTCTTTATTTTGAAATTCAACCAATTAACATCAATAAGAAACCCTAATCATGATCACGGAATGCAGTTTTTGTTAGTATTGAACGAATTGTATAGATATAGACATTTTTTTCTTGATAAATATAGTTGTTAATATGGACACAAAAGATAATTTAATTGTCATTGCAAGAAAAATAGTGCTTATAACAACAAATGGATCCTAATTGGCATGAAGGGTACAGAGAGCATTATTATTTAGGAAATAAACCACTTCACATTAGTATGAAAGGCAAACTAAGATGATTGAGTGCTTTTGGTGAGGAAACTAAACAAATTTAATTTTCAATAGTGCATCGACATGTTTTTTTTTAATTAATATACTATGTAATTTAGTCATAGATGTTAATCTCATAATCATTGCGTCAAAAAGTGTGCTTGGGACCAAAAGACAAGTCATCTAAAACAGATATGTTCGGAGGGACACATATGATAATTTCATAATCATCGGAAGAAAAATAGTGCTTGTAACAACAAAAGGAGCCTAATTGGCATGAAATGAATGGAAAGGATCATTATTTAGGAAATAAACCACTACACATTAGTAAGAAATGTAAATTAAGATGAATGACTCCTTTGGCTGATGGAACTAAACACATTTAGATTTTCAAAAGTGCGTCGACATGTGTGTTTTATTTAATATACTCTGTAATTTAGTCATAAATGTTAATATCATGATTATTGTGTCAAAAAGTGTGTTTGGAACGCAAAGGTGAATCTTCCAAAACCAGAAATGTTCTGAGGGATTCTTTATTTTGGAATTCTACCAATTAACATCAATAAGAAACCCTCATCAAGATCATGGATCACAGTGTTTGTTATTTTTGAACAAATTGTATAGATATGGACATTTGTTTCTTGATGAATATAGTTGTTAATGTGGACACGAAAGATAATTTCATAGTCATTGCAAGAAAAATAGTGCTTATAACAACAAAAAGAACGTGATTGGCATGAAGGGAATAGAGAGCATTATTATTTAGGAAATAAACCACTTCACATTAGTACGAAAAGCAAACTGAGATGAATGAGTTTGTTTGGTGATGAAACTAAACACATTTAGATTTTCAATAGTGCATCAACATGTTTTTTTAATTAATATACTATGCAATTTAGTCAAAGATGTTAATCTCATGATCATTGCGTCAAAAAGTGTGTTTTGCAACCAAAAGGTGAATCTTCCAAAAAACAGAAATGTTCTGAGGGATTCTTTATTTTGGAATTCTACCAATTAACATCAATAAGAAACCCTCATCAAGATCATGGAACACAGTGTTTGTTATTTTTGAACAAATTGTATAGATATGGACATTTTTTTCTTGATGAATATAGTTGTTAATATGGACACAAAAGATAATTTCATAGTAATTCCAAGAAAAATAGTGCTTATAACAACGAAAGGAGCATGATTGGCATGAAGGGAATAGAGAGCACTATTATTTAGGAAATAAACCACTTCACAATACTACGAAAAGCAAACTGAGATGAATGAGTACGTTTGGTGATGAGACTAAACACATTTAGATTTTTAATAGTGCATTGACATGTTTTTTTTAATTAATATACGGTGTAATTTAGTCATAGATATTAAACTCATGATCATTGCGTCAAAAAGTGCGCTTGGGACCAAAAGACAAGTCATCTAAAACAGATATGTTCGGAGGAACACATATGATAATTTCATAATCATCGGAAGAAAAAATAGTGCTTGTTACAACAAAAAAGGGGCCTAATTGGCATGAAATGAATGGAAAGGATCATTATTTAGCAAATAAACCACTTCACATTAGTACAAAATGTAAATTAAAATGAATGACTCCTTTGGCAGATGGAACTAAACACATTTATATTTTCAAAAGTGCGTCGACATGTGTGTTTTAATTAATATACTATGTAATTTGGTCATAAATGTTAATATCATGATTATTGTGTCAAAAAGTGTGTTTGGAATGAAAAGGTGAATCTTCCAAAACCAGAAATGTTCTGAGGGATTATTTATTTTGGAATTCTACCAATTAACATCAATAAGAAACCCTCATCAAGATCATGGAACACAGTGTTTGTTATTTTTGAACAAATTGTATAGATATGGACATTTTTTTCCTGATGAATATAGTTGTTAATATGGACACAAAAGATAATTTCATAGTCATTGCAAGAAAAATAGTGCTTATAACAACAAAAGGAGCGTGATTGGCATGAAGGGAATAGAGAGCATTATTATTTAGGAAATAAACCACTTCACATTAGTACGAAAAGCAAACTAAGATGATTGAGTGCTTTTGGTGATGAAACTAAACAAATTTAGATTTTTAATAGTGCATCGACATGTTTTTATTAATTAATATACTATGTAATTTAGTCATAGATGTTAATCTCATGATCATTGCGTCAAAAAGTGTGCTTGGGACCAAAAGACAAGTCATCTAAACCAGAAATGTTCCGAGGGCCACAAATGATAATTTCATGATCATCGGAAGAAAAATAGTGCTTGTAACAACAAAAGGAGCCTAATTGGCATGAAATGAATGGAAAGTATCTTTATTTATGAAATAAACCACTTCACATTAGTACGAAATGTAAATTAAGATGAATGACTCATTTGGCTGATAGAACTAAACACATTTAGATGTTCAAAAGTGCGTCGACATTTCTATTTTAATTAATATACTATGTAATTTAGTCATAAATGTTAATCTCATGATCATTGTATCAAAAAGTGTGTTTGGAACCAAAAGGTGAATCTTCCAAAAGTAGAAATGTTCTGAGGGATTCTTTATTTTGGAATTCAACCACTTAACATCAATAAGCAACCCTAATCATGATCCTGGAACACAGTGTTTGTTATTATTGAACGAATTGTATAGATATGGACATTTTTTTCTTGATAAATATAGTTGTTAACATGGACAGAAAAGATAATTTCATTGTCATTGCAAGAAAAATAGTGCTTATAACAACAAAAGGAGCTTGATTGGCATGAAGGGAATAGAGAGCATTATTATTTAGGAAATAAACCACTTCACATTAGTATGAAAGGCAAACTAAGATGATTGAGTGCTTTTGGTGATGAAACTAAACAAATTTAATTTTCAATAGTGCATCGACATGTTTTTTTTAATTAATATACTATGTAATTTAGTCATAGATGTTAATCTCATAATCATTGCGTCAAAAAGTGTGCTTGGGACCAAAAGACAAGTCATCTAAAACAGATATGTTCGGAGGGACACATATGATAATTTCATAGTCATCGGAAGAAAAATAGTGCTTGTAACAACAAAAGGAGCCTAATTGGCATGAAATGAATGGAAAGGATCATTATTTAGGAAATAAACCACTACACATTAGTACGAAATGTAAATTAAGATGAATGACTCCTTTGGCTGATGGAACTAAACACATTTAGATTTTCAAAAGTGCGTCGACATGTGTGTTTTATTTAATATACTCTGTAATTTAGTCATAAATGTTAATATCATGATTATTGTGTCAAAAAGTGTGTTTGGAACGCAAAGGTGAATCTTCCAAAACCAGAAATGTTCTGAGGGATTCTTTATTTTGGAATTCTACCAATTAACATCAATAAGAAACCCTCATCAAGATCATGGATCACAGTGTTTGTTATTTTTGAACAAATTGTATAGATATGGACATTTGTTTTCTTGATGAATATAGTTGTTAATGTGGACACGAAAGATAATTTCATAGTCATTGCAAGAAAAATAGTGCTTATAACAACAAAAAGAACGTGATTGGCATGAAGGGAATAGAGAGCATTATTATTTAGGAAATAAACCACTTCACATTAGTACGAAAAGCAAACTGAGATGAATGAGTTTGTTTGGTGATGAAAACTAAACACATTTAGATTTTCAATAGTGCAATCAACATGTTTTTTTTAATTAATATACTATGCAATTTAGTCAAAGATGTTAATCTCATGATCATTGCGTCAAAAAGTGTGTTTGCAACCAAAAGGTGAATCTTCCAAAACCAGAAATGTTCTGAGGGATTCTTTATTTTGGAATTCTACCAATTAACATCAATAAGAAACCCTCATCAAGATCATGGAACACAGTGTTTGTTTATTTTTGAACAAATTGTATAGATATGGACATTTTTTTTTTGATGAATATAGTTGTTAATATGGACACAAAAGATAATTTCATAGTAATTCCAAGAAAAATAGTGCTTATAACAACGAAAGGAGCATGATTGGCATGAAGGGAATAGAGAGCACTATTATTTAGGAAATAAACCACTTCACAATACTACGAAAAGCAAACTGAGATGAATGAGTACGTTTGGTGATGAGACTAAACACATTTAGATTTTTAATAGTGCATTGACATGTTTTTTTTAATTAATATACGGTGTAATTTAGTCATAGATATTAAACTCATGATCATTGCGTCAAAAAGTGCGCTTGGGACCAAAAGACAAGTCATCTAAAACAGATATGTTCGGAGGAACACATATGATAATTTCATAATCATCGGAAGAAAAATAGTGCTTGTTACAACAAAAGGGGCCTAATTGGCATGAAATGAATGGAAAGGATCATTATTTAGCAAATAAACCACTTCACATTAGTACAAAATGTAAATTAAAATGAATGACTCCTTTGGCAGATGGAACTAAACACATTTATATTTTCAAAAGTGCGTCGACATGTGTGTTTTAATTAATATACTATGTAATTTGGTCATAAATGTTAATATCATGATTATTGTGTCAAAAAGTGTGTTTGGAATGAAAAGGTGAATCTTCCAAAACCAGAAATGTTCTGAGGGATTCTTTATTTTGGAATTCTACCAATTAACATCAATAAGAAACCCTCATCAAGATCATGGAACACAGTGTTTGTTATTTTTGAACAAATTGTATAGATATGGACATTTTTTTCCTGATGAATATAGTTGTTAATATGGACACAAAAGATAATTTTTCATAGTCAGTCATTGCAAGAAAAATAGTGCTTATAACAACAAAAGGAGCGTGATTGGCATGAAGGGAATAGAGAGCATTATTATTTAGGAAATAAACCACTTCACATTAGTACGAAAAGCAAACTAAGATGATTGAGTGCTTTTGGTGATGAAACTAAACAAATTTAGATTTTTAATAGTGCATCGACATGTTTTTATTAATTAATATACTATGTAATTTAGTCATAGATGTTAATCTCATGATCATTGCGTCAAAAAGTGTGCTTGGGACCAAAAGACAAGTCATCTAAACCAGAAATGTTCCGAGGGCCACAAATGATAATTTCATGATCATCGGAAGAAAAATAGTGCTTGTAACAACAAAAGGAGCCTAATTGGCATGAAATGAATGGAAAGTATCTTTATTTATGAAATAAACCACTTCACATTAGTACGAAATGTAAATTAAGATGAATGACTCATTTGGCTGATAGAACTAAACACATTTAGATGTTCAAAAGTGCGTCGACATTTCTATTTTAATTAATATACTATGTAATTTAGTCATAAATGTTAATCTCATGATCATTGTATCAAAAAGTGTGTTTGGAACCAAAAGGTGAATCTTCCAAAAGTAGAAATGTTCTGAGGGGATTCTTTATTTTGGAATTCAACCACTTAACATCAATAAGCAACCCTAATCATGATCCTGGAACACAGTGTTTGTTATTATTGAACGAATTATATAGATATGGACATTTTTTTCTTGATAAATATAGTTGTTAACATGGACAGAAAAGATAATTTCATTGTCATTGCAAGAAAAATAGTGCTTATAACAACAAAAGGAGCTTGATTGGCATGAAGGGAATAGAGAGCATTATTATTTAGGAAATAAACCACTTCACATTAGTATGAAAGGCAAACTAAGATGATTGAGTGCTTTTGGTGATGAAACTAAACAAATTTAATTTTCAATAGTGCATCGACATGTTTTTTTTAATTAATATACTATGTAATTTAGTCATAGATGTTAATCTCATAATCATTGCGTCAAAAAGTGTGCTTGGGACCAAAAGACAAGTCATCTAAAACAGATATGTTCGGAGGGACACATATGATAATTTCATAGTCATCGGAAGAAAAATAGTGCTTGTAACAACAAAAGGAGCCTAATTGGCATGAAATGAATGGAAAGGATCATTATTTAGGAAATAAACCACTACACATTAGTACGAAATGTAAATTAAGATGAATGACTCCTTTGGCTGATGGAACTAAACACATTTAGATTTTCAAAAGTGCGTCGACATGTGTGTTTTATTTAATATACTCTGTAATTTAGTCATAAATGTTAATATCATGATTATTGTGTCAAAAAGTGTGTTTGGAACGCAAAGGTGAATCTTCCAAAACCAGAAATGTTCTGAGGGATTCTTTATTTTGGAATTCTACCAATTAACATCAATAAGAAACCCTCATCAAGATCATGGATCACAGTGTTTGTTATTTTTGAACAAATTGTATAGATATGGACATTTGTTTCTTGATGAATATAGTTGTTAATGTGGACACGAAAGATAATTTCATAGTCATTGCAAGAAAAATAGTGCTTATAACAACAAAAAGAACGTGATTGGCATGAAGGGAATAGAGAGCATTATTATTTAGGAAATAAACCACTTCACATTAGTACGAAAAGCAAACTGAGATGAATGAGTTTGTTTGGTGATGAAACTAAACACATTTAGATTTTCAATAGTGCATCAACATGTTTTTTTAATTAATATACTATGCAATTTAGTCAAAGATGTTAATCTCATAATCATTGCGTCAAAAAGTGTGTTTGCAACCAAAAGGTGAATCTTCCAAAACCAGAAATGTTCTGAGGGATTCTTTATTTTGGAATTCTACCAATTAACATCAATAAGAAACCCTCATCAAGATCATGGAACACAGTGTTTGTTATTTTTGAACAAATTGTATAGATATGGACATTTTTTTCTTGATGAATATAGTTGTTAATATGGACACAAAAGATAATTTCATAGTAATTCCAAGAAAAATAGTGCTTATAACAACGAAAGGAGCATGATTGGCATGAAGGGAATAGAGAGCACTATTATTTAGGAAATAAACCACTTCACAATACTACGAAAAGCAAACTGAGATGAATGAGTACGTTTGGTGATGAGACTAAACACATTTAGATTTTTAATAGTGCATTGACATGTTTTTTTTAATTAATATACGGTGTAATTTAGTCATAGATATTAAACTCATGATCATTGCGTCAAAAAGTGCGCTTGGGACCAAAAGACAAGTCATCTAAAACAGATATGTTCGGAGGAACACATATGATAATTTCATAATCATCGGAAGAAAAATAGTGCTTGTTACAACAAAAGGGGCCTAATTGGCATGAAATGAATGGAAAGGATCATTATTTAGCAAATAAACCACTTCACATTAGTACAAAATGTAAATTAAAATGAATGACTCCTTTGGCAGATGGAACTAAACACATTTATATTTTCAAAAGTGCGTCGACATGTGTGTTTTAATTAATATACTATGTAATTTGGTCATAAATGTTAATATCATGATTATTGTGTCAAAAAGTGTGTTTGGAATGAAAAGGTGAATCTTCCAAAACCAGAAATGTTCTGAGGGATTCTTTATTTTGGAATTCTACCAATTAACATCAATAAGAAACCCTCATCAAGATCATGGAGCACAGTGTTTGTTATTTTTGAACAAATTGTATAGATATGGACATTTTTTTCCTGATGAATATAGTTGTTAATATGGACACAAAAGATAATTTCATAGTCATTGCAAGAAAAATAGTGAATATAACAACAAAAGGAGCGTGATTGGCATGAAGGGAATAGAGAGCATTATTATTTAGGAAATAAACCACTTCACATTAGTACGAAAAGCAAACTAAGATGATTGAGTGCTTTTGGTGATGAAACTAAACAAATTTAGATTTTCAATAGTGCATCGACATGTTTTTATTAATTAATATACTATGTAATTTAGTCATAGATGTTAATCTCATGATCATTGCGTCAAAAAGTGTGCTTGGGACCAAAAGACAAGTCATCTAAACCAGAAATGTTCCGAGGGACACAAATAATAATTTCATAATCATCGGAAGAAAAATAGTGCTTGTAACAACAAAAGGAGCCTAATTGGCATGAAATGAATGGAAAGTATCTTTATTTATGAAATAAACCACTTCACATTAGTACGAAATGTAAATTAAGATGAATGACTCATTTGGCTGATAGAACTAAACACATTTAGATGTTCAAAAGTGCGTCGACATTTCTATTTCAATTAATATACTATGTAATTTAGTCATAAATGTTAATCTCATGATCATTGTATCAAAAAGTGTGTTTGGAACCAAAAGGTGAATCTTCCAAAAGTAGAAATGTTCTGAGGGATTCTTTATTTTGGAATTCAACCACTTAACATCAATAAGCAACCCTAATCATGATCCTGGAACACAGTGTTTGTTATTATTGAACGAATTGTATAGATATGGACATTTTTTTCTTGATAAATATAATTGTTAACATGGACAGAAAAGATAATTTCATTGTCATTGCAAGAAAAATAGTGCTTATAACAACAAAAGGAGCTTGATTGGCATGAAGAGAATAGAGAGCATTATTATTTAGGAAATAAACCACTTCACATTAGTATGAAAGGCAAACTAAGATGATTGAGTGCTTTTGGTGATGAAACTAAACAAATTTAATTTTCAATAGTGCATCCACATGTTTTTTTTAATTAATATACTATGTAATTTAGTCATAGATGTTAATCTCATAATCATTGCGTGAAAAAGTGTGCTTGGGACCAAAAGTCAAGTCATCTTAAACAGATATGTTCGGAGGGACACATATGATAATTTCATAATCATCGAAAGAAAAATAGTGCTTCTAACAACAAAAGGAGCCTAATTGGCATGAAATGAATGGAAAGGATCATTATTTAGGAAATAAACCACTACACATTAGTACGAAATGTAAATTAAGATGAATGACTCCTTTGGCTGATGGAACTAAACACATTTAGATTTTCAAAAGTGCGTCGACATGTGTGTTTTATTTAATATACTCTGTAATTTAGTCATAAATGTTAATATAATGATTATTGTGTCAAAAAGTGTGTTTGGAACGCAAAGGTGAATCTTCCAAAACCAGAAATGTTCTGAGGGATTCTTTATTTTGGAATTCTACCAATTAACATCAATAAGAAACCCTCATCAAGATCATGGATCACAGTGTTTGTTATTTTTGAACAAATTGAATAGATATGGACATTTTTTTCTTAATGAATATAGTTGTTAATATGGACACGAAAGATAATTTCATAGTCATTGCAAGAAAAATAGTGCTTATAACAACAAAAAGAACGTGATTGGCATGAAGGGAATAGAGAGCATTATTATTTAGGAAATAAACCACTTCATATTAGTACGAAAAGCAAACTGAGATGAATGAGTTTGTTTGGTGATGAAACTAAACACATTTAGATTTTCAATAGTGCATCAACATATTTTTTTAATTAATATACTATGCAATTTAGTCAAAGATGTTAATCTCATGATCATTGCGTCAAAAAGTGTGTTTGCAACCAAAAGGTGAATCTTCCAAAACCAGAAATGTTCTGAGGGATTCTTTATTTTGGAATTCTACCAATTAACATCAATAAGAAACCCTCATCAAGATCATGGAACACAGTGTTTGTTATTTTCGAACAAATTGTATAGATATGGACATTTTTTTCTTGATGAATATAGTTGTTAATATGGACACAAAAGATAATTTCATAGTAATTCCAAGAAAAATAGTGCTTATAACAACAAAAGGAGCATGATTGGCATGAAGGGAATAGAGAGCACTATTATTTAGGAAATAAACCACTTCACAATACTGCGAAAAGCAAACTGAGATGAATGAGTACGTTTGGTGATGAGACTAAACACATTTAGATTTTTAATAGTGCATTGACATGTTTTTTTTAATTAATATACTGTGTAATTTAGTCATAGATAATAATCTCATGATCATTGCGTCAAAAAGTGCGCTTGGGACCAAAAGACAAGTCATCTAAAACAGATATGTTCGGAGGGACACATATGATAATTTCATAATCATCGGAAGAAAAATAGTGCTTGTTACAACAAAAGGGGCCTAATTGGCATGAAATGAATGGAAAGGATCATTATTTAGCAAATAAACCACTTCACATTAGTACAAAATGTAAATTAAAATGAATGACTCCTTTGGCAGATGGAACTAAACACATTTAGATTTTAAAAAGTGCGTCGACATGTGTGTTTTAATTAATATACTATGTAATTTAGTCATAAATGTTAATATCATGATTATTGTGTCAAAAAGTGTGTTTGGAACGAAAAGGTGAATCTTCCAAAACCAGAAATGTTCTGAGGGATTCTTTATTTTGGAATTCTACCAATTAACATCAATAAGAAACCCTCATCAAGATCATGGAACACATTGTTTGTTATTTTTGAACAAATTGTATAGATATGGACATTTTTTTCCTGATGAATATAGTTGTTAATATGGACACAAAAGATAATTTCATAGTCAGTGCAAGAAAAATAGTGCTTATAACAACAAAAGGAGCGTGATTGGCATGAAGGGAATAGAGAGCATTATTATTTAGGAAATAAATAACTTCACATTAGTACGAAAAGCAAACTAAGATGATTGAGTGCTTTTGGTGATGAAACTAAACAAATTTAGATTTTCAATAGTGCATTGACATGTTTTTTTTAATTAATATACTATGTAATTTAGTCATAGATGTTACTCTCATGATCAGTGCGTCAAAAAGTGAGCTTGGGACCAAAAGACAAGTCATCTAAACCAGAAATGTTCGGAGGGAAACAAATGATAATTTCATAATCATCGGAAGAAAAATAGTGCATCTAACAACAAAAGGAGCCTAATTGGCATGAAATGAATGGAGAGGATCATTAATTAGGAAATAAACCACTTCACATTAGTACGAAATGTAAATTAAGATGAATGACTCCTTTCGCTGATGAAACTAAACACATTTAGATTTTCAAAAGTGCGTCGACATGTCTGTTTAAATTAATATACTATGTAATTTAGTCATAAATGTTAATCTCATGATCATTGTGTCAAATAGTGTGTTTGGAACCAAAAGCTGAATCTTCCAAAACCAGAAATGTTCTAAGGGATTCTTTATTTTGGAATTCAACCACTTGACATCAACAAGAAACCCTAATCAAGATCATGGAACATAGTGTTTGTTATTATTGAATGAATTGTATAGATATGGACATTTTTTTCTTCATAAATATAGTTGTTAACATGGACACAAAAGATATTTTCATTGTCATTGCAAGAAAAATAGTGCTTATAACAACAAAAGGAGCCTGATTGGCATGTTGGGAATAGAGAGCATTATTATATAGGAAATAAACCACTTCACATAACTACGAAAAGCAAACTGAGATGAATGAGTTCGTTTGCTGATGAAACTAAACACATTTAGATTTTCAATAGTGCATCGACATGTTTTTATTATATAATATACTATGTAATTTAGTCATAGATGTTAATCTCATGATCATTGCGTCAAAAAGTGTGCTTGGGACCACAAGACAAGTCATCTAAACCAGAAATGTTCTGAGGGACACAAATTATAATTTCATAATCATCGAAAGAAAAATAGTGCTTGTAACAAGAAAAGGAGCCTAATTGGCATGAGAAAAATGAAAAGCATATTATTTAGGAAATAATCCTCTTCACATTAGTACGAAATATAAATTATGATGAATGACTCCTTCTGCTGATGGAACTAAACACATTTAGATTTGCAAAAGTGCGTCGCCATGTCTATTTCACTTAATATACTATGTAATTTAGTCATAAATGTTAATCTCATGATCATTGTGTCAAAAAGTGTGTTTGGAACAAAAAGGTAAATCTTCCGAAACCAGAAATGTTCTGAGGGATTGTTTATTTTTGAATTCTACCAATTAACATCAATAAGAAACCCTAATCAAGATCATGGAACACAGTATTTGTTATTTTTGAACAAATTGTATAGATATGGACATTTCTTTCTTGATGAATATAGTTGTTAATATGGACACCAAAGATAATTTCATAGTCATTGCAAGAAAATTAGTGCTTATAACAACAAAAGGAGCGTGATTGGCATGAAGGGAATAGAGAGCACAATTATTTAGGAAATAAACTACTTCACATTACTACGAAGAACAAACTGAGATGAATGAGTTCGTTTGGTGATGAAACTAAACACATTAACATTTTTAATAGTGGATCAACATGGTTTTTTTAATTAATATACTATGTAATTTAGTCATAGATGTTAATCTCATGATCATTGCGTCAAAAAGTGCGATTAAGGCCAAAAGACACGTCATCTAAACTAGAAATGTTCGGAAGGAGACAAATGATAATTTCATCATCATTGGAAGAAAATAGTGCTTGTAACAAGAAAAGGAGCCTAATTGGCATGAGAAAAATAAAAAGCATCATTATTTAGGAAATAATCCTCTTCACATTAGTATGAAATATAAATATTAATGAATGACTCCTTTGGCTGATGGAACTAAACACATTTCGATTTCCAAAAGTGCGTCGCCATGTCTATTTTAATTAATATACTATGTAATTTAGTCATAAATGTTAATCTCATGATCATTGTGTCAAAAAGTGTGTTTGCAACCAAAAGCTGAATCTTCCAAAACCAGAAATGTTCTGAGGGATTCTTTATTTTGGAATTCTACCAATTAATATCAATAAGAAATGCTCATCAAGATCATGGAACACAGTGTTTGTTATTTTTGATCAAATTGTATAGATATGGACATTTTTTTCTTGATGAATATAGTTATTAATATGGGCACAAAAGATAATTTCATAGTCATTGCAAGAAAAATAGTGCTTATAACAACAAAAGGAGCCTGATTGGCATGATGGGAATAGAGAGCATTATTATTTAGGAAATAAACCACTTCAGATTACTACGAAAAGCAAACTGAGATGAATGAGTTTGTTTGGTGATGAAACTAAACACATTTAGATTTTCAATAGTGCATCAACATCTTTTTTTAAATTAATATACTATGCAATTTAGTCAAAGATGTTAATCTCATGATCATTGCGTCAAAAATGTGTTTGGAACCAAAAGGTGAATCTTCCAAAACCAGAAATGTTCTAAGGGATTCTTTATTTTGGAATTCTACCAATTAACATCAATAAGAAACCCTCATCAAGATCATGGAACACAGTATTTGTTATTTTTGAACAAATTGTATAGATATGGACTTTTTTTTCTTGATGAATGTAGTTGTTAATATGGACACAAAAGATAATTTCAAAGACATTGCAAGAAAAATAGTGTTTATAACAACAAAAGGAGCTTTATTGGCATGAAGGGAATATAGAGCACTATTATTTAAGAAAAAAACCACTTCACATTACTACGAAGAGCAAACTGAGATGAATGAGTTCGTTTGGTGATGAAACTAAACACATTTACATTTTCAATAGTGCATCGACATGTTTTTTTTAATTAATATACTATGTAATTTAGTCACAGATGTTAATCTCATGATCATTGCGTCAAAAAGTGTACTTAGGGCCAAAAGACAAGTCATCTAAATTAGAAATGTTCGGAAGGACACAAATGATAATTTCATCATCATTGGAAGAAAATAGTGCTTGTAACAAGAAAAGGAGCCTAATTGGCATGAGAAAAATGAAAAGCATTATTATTTAGGAAGTAATGCTCTTCACATTAGTACGAAATATAAATTATGATGAATGACTCCTTTGGTTGATGGAACTAAACACATTTAGATTTGCAAAATTGCGTCGCCATGTCTGTTTTAATTAATATACTATGTAATTTAGTCATAAATGTTAATCTCATGATCAGTGTGTCAAAAAGTGTGTTTGCAACCAAAAGGTGAATCTTCCAAAACCAAAAATGTTCTGAGGGATTCTTTATTTTGGAATTCTGCCAATTAATATCAATAAGAAACCCTCATCAAGATCATAGAACACAGTGTTTGTTATTTTTGAACAAATTGTATAGATATGGAAATTTTTTTCTTGATGAATATAGTTGTTAATATGGACACAAAAGATAATTTCATAGTAATTCCAAGAAAAACAGTGCTTATAACAACAAAAGGAGCATGATTGGCATGAAGGGAATAGAGAGCACTATTATTTATGAAATAAACCACTTCACAATACTACGAAAAGCAAACTGAGATGAATGAGTACGTTTGGTGATGAGACTAAACACATTTAGATTTTCAATAGTGCATAAACATGTTTTTTTAATTAATATACTATGAAATTTAGTCAAAGATGTTAATCTCATGATCATTGCGTCAAAAAGTGTGTTTGCAACCAAAAGGTGAATCTTCCAAAACTAGAAATGTTCTGAGGGATTCTTTATTTTGGAATTCTACCAATTAACATCAATAAGAAACCCTCATCAAGATCATGGAACACAGTGTTTGTTATTTTTGAACAAATTGTATAGATATGGACATTTTTTTCTTGATGAATATAGTTGTTAATATGGACACAAAAGATAATTTCATAGTAATTCCAAGAAAAACAGTGCTTATAACAACAAAAGGAGCATGATTGGCATGAAGGGAATAGAGAGCACTATTATTTATGAAATAAACCACTTCACAATACTACGAAAAGCAAACTGAGATGAATGAGTACGTTTGGTGATGAGACTAAACACATTTAGATTTTTAATAGTGCATTGACATGTTTTTTTTAATTAATATACTGTGTAATTTACTCATAGATATTAATCTCATGATCATTGCGTCAAAAAGTGCGCTTGGGGCCAAAAGACAAGTCATCTAAACTAGAAATGTTCAGACGGAGACAAATGATAATTTCATCATCAGTGCAAGAAAAATAGTGCTTGTAACAAGAAAAGGAGCCTAATTGGCATGAGAAAAATAAAAAGCATCATTATTTAGGAAATAATCCTCTTCACATTAGTACAAAATATAAATTATGATGAATGACTCCTTTGGCTGATGGAACTAAACACATTTCG
This sequence comes from Ceriops zippeliana, assembly GCA_037897445.1. NCBI lineage: Eukaryota > Viridiplantae > Streptophyta > Magnoliopsida > Malpighiales > Rhizophoraceae > Ceriops > Ceriops zippeliana. Next base: position 21,216 of record JBAPLH010001428.1, on the reverse strand, counting down.
ATTTGCAAAAGTGCGTCGCCACGTCTTTTTTAATTAATATACTATGTAATTTAGTCATAAATGTTAATCTCATGATCAGTGTGTCAAAAAGTGTGTTTGCAACCAAAAGGTGAATCTTCCAAAACCAAAAATGTTCTGAGGGATTCTTTATTTTGGAATTCTGCCAATTAATATCAATAAGAAACCCTCATCAAGATCATAGAACACAGTGTTTGTTATTTTTGAACAAATTGTATAGATATGGAAATTTTTTTCTTGATGAATATAGTTATTAGTATGGACACAAAAGATAATTTCATAGTCATTGCAAGAAAAATAGTGCTTATAACAACAAAAGGAGCCTGATTGGCATGTTGGGAATAGAGAGCATTATTATTTAGGAAATAAACCACTTCACATTACTACGAAAAGCAAATTGAGATGAATGAGTTTGTTTGGTGATGAAACTAAACACATTTAGGTTTTTAATAGTGCATCAACATGTTTTTTTAATTAATATACTATGCAATTTAGTCAAAGATGTTAATCTCATGATCATTGCGTCAAAAAGTGTGTTTGCAACCAAAAGGTGAATCTTCCAAAACCAGAAATTTTCTGAGGGATTCTTTATTTTGGAATTCTACCAATTAACGTCAATAAGAAACCCTCATCAAGATCATGGAACACAGTGTTTGTTATTTTTGAACAAATTGTATAGATATGGACATTTTTTTTTTGATAAATATAGTTGTTAATATGGACACAAAAGATAATTTCATAGTAATTGCAAGAAAAATAGTGCTTATAACAACAAAAGGAGCGTGATTGGCATGAAGGGAATAGAGAGCACTATTTTTTAGGAAATAAACTACTTCACATTACTACGAAGAGCAAACTGAGATGAATGAGTTCGTTTGGTGATGAAACTAAACACATTAATATTTTCAATAGTGCATCGACATGTTTTTTTTAATTAATATACTATGTAATTTAGTCACAGATGTTAATCTCATGATCATTGTGTCAAAAAGTGCGATTAAGGCCAAAAGACAAGTCATCTAAACTAGAAATGTTCGGAAGGAGACAAATGATAATTTCATCATCATTGGAAGAAAATAGTGCTTGTAACAAGAAAAGGAGCCTAATTGGCATGAGAAAAATAAAAAGCATCATTATTTAGGAAATAATCCTCTTCACATTAGTACGAAATATAAATTATGATGAATGACTCCTTTGGCTGATGGAACTAAACACATTTCGATTTGTAAAAGTGCGTCGCCATGTCTATTTTAATTACTATACTATGTAATTTAGTCATAAATGTTAATCTCATGATCATTGTGTCAAAAAGTGTGTTTGCAACCAAAAGGTGAATCTTCCAAAACCAGAAATGTTCTGAGGGATTCTTTATTTTGGAATTCTACCAATTAACATCAATAAGAAATGCTCATCAAGATCATGGAACACAGTGTTTGTTATTTTTGAACAAATTGTATAGATATGGACATTTTTTTCTTGATGAATATAGTTATTAATATGGGCACAAAAGATAATTTCATAGTCATTGCAAGAAAAATAGTGCTTATAACAACAAAAGGAGCCTGATTGGCATGATGGGAATAGAGAGCATTATTATTTAGGAAAAAACCACTTCAGATTACTACGAAAAGCAAACTGAGATGAATGAGTTTGTTTGGTGATGGAACTAAACACATTTAGATTTTCAATAGTGCATCAACATGTTTTTTTTAATTAATATACTATGCAATATAGTCAAAGATGTTAATCTCATGATCATTGCGTCAAAAAGTGTGTTTAGAAGCAAAAGGTGAATCTTCCAAAACCAGAAATGTTCTGAGGGATTCTTTATTTTGGAATTCTACCAATTAACATCAATAAGAAACCCTCATCAAGATCATGGAACACAGTCTTTGTTATTTTTGAACAAATTGTATAGATATGGACATTTTTTTCTTGACGAATATAGTTATTAATATGGGCACAAAAGATAATTTCATTGTCATTGCAAGAAAAATAGTGCTTATAACAACAAAAGGAGCCTGATTGGCATGTTGGGAATAGAGAGCATTATTATTTAGGAAATAAACCACTATAGATTACTACGAAAAGCAAACTGAGATGAATGAGTTTGTTTGGTGATGAAATTAAACACATTTAGATTTTCAATAGTGCATCAACATGTTTTTTTTAATTAATATACTATGCAATTTAGTCACAGATGTTAATCTCATGATCATTGCGTCAAAAAGTGTGTTTGGAACCAAAAGGTGAATCTTCCAAAACCAGAAATGTTCTGAGGGATTCTTTAATTTGGAATTCTACCAATTAACATCAATAAGAAACCCTCATCAAGATCATGGAACACAGTGTTTGTTATTTTTGAACAAATTGTATAGATATGGACATTTTTTTCTTGATGAATATAGTTGTTAATATGGACACAAAAGATAATTTCATAGTAATTGCAAGAAAAATAGTGCTTATAACAACAAAAGGAGCATGATTGGCATGAAGGGAATAGAGAGCACTATTATTTAGGAAATAAACCACTTCACATTACTATGAAAAGCAAACTGAGATGAATGAGTACGTTTGGTGATGAAACTGAACACATTTAGATCTGTCATAGTGCATGGACATGTTTTTTCTAATTAATATACTATGTAATTTAGTCACAGATGTTAATCTCATGATCATTGAGTCAAGAAGTGCGCTTGGGGCCAAAAGACAAGTCATCTAAACTAGAAATGTTCGGAGGGAGACAAATGATAATTTCATCATCATTGGAAGAAAAATAGTGCTTGTAACAAGAAAAGGAGCCTAATTGGCATGAGAAAAATGAAAAGCATCATTATTTAGGAACTAATCCTCTTCATATTAGTACGAAATATAAATTATGATGAATGACTCCTTTCGCTGATGGAACTAAACACATTTAGATTTGCAAAAGTGCGTCGTCATGGCTGTTTTAATTAATATACTATGTAATTTAGTCATAAATGTTAATCTCATGATCTTTGTGTCAAAAAGTGTCTTTGGAACGAAAAGGTGAATCTTCCAAAACCAGAAATGTTCTGAGGGATTTTTTATTTTGGAATTCTACCAATTTACATCAATAAGAAACCCTCATCAAGATCATGGAACACAGAGTTTGTTATTTTTGAAGAACTTGTATAGATATGGACATTTTTTTCTTGATGAATATAGTTGTTACTATGGACACAAAAGATAATTTCATAGTCATTGCAAGAAAAATAGTGCTACAAAAGGAGCGTGATTGGCATGAAGGGAATAGAGAGCACTATTATTTAGGAAATAAACCACTTCACATTACTATGAAAAGCAAACTGAGATGAATGAGTACGTTTGGTAATGAAATTAAACTCATTTAGATTTTTAATAGTGCATCGACATGTCATGGCATCAAAAAGTGCGCTTGGGGCCAAAAGACAAGTCATCTAAACTAGAAATGTTCGGAGGGAGACAAATGATAATTTCATAATCATTGGAAGAAAAATAGTGCTTGTAACAAGAAAAGGAGCCTAATTGGCATGAGAAAAATGAAAAGCATCATTATTTAGGAAATAATCCTCCTCACATTAGTATGAAATATAAATTATGATGAATGACTCCTTTGACTGATGGATGTAAACACATTTAGATTTGCAAAAGTGCGTCGCCATGTCTGTTTCACTTAATATACTATGTAATTTAGTCATAAATGTTAATCTCATGATCATTGTGTCAAGAAGTGTGTTTGGAACCAAAAGGTGAAACTTCCGAAACCAGAAATGTTCTGAGGGATTCTTTATTTTTGAATTCTACCAATTAACATGAATGAGAAACCCTAATCAAGATCATGGAACACAGTGTTTGTTATTTTTGAACAAATTGTATAGATATGGACATTTTTTTCTTGATGAATATAGTTGTTAATATGGACACCAAAGATAATTTCATAGTCATTTCAAGTAAAATAGTGCTTATAACAAGAAAAAGAGCCTGATTGGCATGTTGGGAATAGAGAGCAATATTATTTAGGAAATAAACCACTTCACAATACTACGAAAAGCAAACTGAGATGAATGAGTTCGTTTGGTGATGAAACTAAACACATTTACATTTTCAATAGTGCATCGACATGTTTTTGTAATTAATATGCTATGTAATTTAGTCACAGATGTTAATCTCATGATCATTGTATCAAAACGTGCGCTTGGGGCCAAAGGCAAGTCATGTAAACTAGAAATGTTCAGAGGGAGACAAATGATAATTTCATCATCATTGGAAGAAAAATATGCTTGTAACAAGAAAAGGAGCCTAATTGGCATGAGAAAAATGAAAACCATCATTATTTAGGAAATAATCCTCTTCACATTAGTACGAAATATAAATTATGATGAATGAATCCTTTGGCTGATGGAACTAAACACATTTAGATTTGCAAAAGTGTGTCGCCATGTCTGTTGTAATTAATATACTATGTAATTTAGTCATAAATGTTAATCTCATGATCATTTTGTCAAAAAGTGTGTATGGAACCAAAAGGTGAATCATCCGAAACCAGAAATGTTCTGAGGGATTCTGTATTTCGGAATTCTAACAATTAACATCAATAAGAAACCCTAATCAAGATCATGGAACACAGTGTTTGTTATTTTTGAAAAAATTGAATAGATATGGACATTTTTTTCTTGATGAATATAGTTGTTAATATGGACACCAAAGATAATTTCATAGTCATTGCAAGAAAAATAGTGCTTATAACAAGAAAAGGAACCTGATTGGCATGTTGGGAATAGAGAGCATTATTATTTAGGAAATAAACCACTTCACATTACTACGAAAAGCAAACTGAGATGAATGAGTTCGTTTGGTGATGAAACTAAAAACATTTACATTTTCAATAGTGCATCGACATGTTTTTTTTAATTACTATACTATGTAATTTAGTCACAGATGTTAATCTCATGATCATTGAGTCAAAAAGTGCGCTTGGGGCCAAAAGACAAGTCATCTCAACTAGAAATGTTCGAAGGGAGACAAATGATAATTTCATCATCATTGGAAGAAAAATAGTGCTTGTAACAAGAAAAGGAGGCTAATTAGCATGAGAAAAATGAAAAGCATCATTATTTAGGAAATGATCCTCTTCAAATTAGTACGAAATATAAATTATGATGAATGACTCCTTTCGCTGATGGAACTAAACACATTTAGATTTGCAAAAGTGCATTGCCATGTCTGTTTTACTTAATATACCATGTAATTTAGTCATAAATGTTAATCTCATGATCATTGTGTCAAAAAGTGTGTTTGGAACCAAAAGGTGAATATTCTGAAACCAGAAATGCTCTTAGGGATTCTTTATTTTTGAATTCTACCAATCAACATCAATAAGAAACCCTAATCAAGATCATGGAACACAGTGTTTGTTATTTTTGAAAAAATTGTATAGATATGGACATTTTTTTCTTTATGAATATAGTTGTTAATATGGACACCAAAGATAATTTCATAGTCATTGCAAGAAAAATAGTGCTTATAACAAGAAAAGGAGCCTGATTGGCATGTTGGGAATGGAGAGCATTATTATTTAGGAAATAAACCACTTCACATTACTACAAAAAGCAAACTGAGATGAATGAGTTCGTTTGGTGATGAAACTAAACACATTTACATTTTCAATAGTGCATCGACATGTTTTTTTTAATTAATATACTATGTAATTTAGTCACAGATGTTAATCTCATGATCATTGAGTCAAAACGTGTGCTTGGGACCAAAAGTCAAGTCATCTCAACTAGAAATGTTCGAAGGGAGACAAATGATAATTTCATCGTCATTGGAAGAAAATAGTGCGTGTAACAAGAAAAGGAGCCTAATTGGAATGAGAAAAATGAAAAGCATCATTATTTAGGAAATAATCCTCTCCACATTAGTACGAAATATAAATTATGATGAATGACTCCTTTCGCTGATGGAATTAAACACATTTAGATTTGCAAAAGTGCGTCGCCATGTCTGTTTCACTTAATATACTATGTAATTTAGTCATAAATGTTAATCTCACGATCATTGTGTCAAAAAGTGTGTTTGGAACCAAAAGGTGAATCTTCCGAAACCAGAAATGTTCTGAGGGATTGTTTATTTTTGAATTCTACCAATTAACATCAATAAGAAACCCTAATCAAGATCATGGAACACAGTGTTTGTTATTTTTGAACAAATTGTATAGATATGGACATTTTTTTCTTGATGAATATAGTTGTTAATATGGACACAAAAGGTAATTTCATAGTCATTGCAAGAAAAATAGTGCTTATAACAAGAAAAAGAGCCTGATTGGCATGTTGGGAATAGAGAGCATTATTATTTAGGAAATAAACCACTTCACATTACTACGAAAAGCAAACTGAGATGAATGAGTTCATTTGGTGATGAAACTAAACACATTTACATTTTCAATAGTGCATCGATATGTTTTTTTAAATAATATACTATGTAATTTAGTCACAGATGTTAATCTCATGATCATTGCGTCAAAAAGTGCGCTTGGGGCCAAAAGACAAGTCATCTAAACTAGAAATGTTCGGAGGGAGACAAATGATAATTTCATAATCATTGGAAGAAAAATAGTGCTTGTAACAAGAAAAGGAGCCTAATTGGCATGAGAAAAAAGAAAAGCATCATTATTTAGGAAATAATCCTCCTCACATTAGTACAAAATATAAATTATGATGAATGACTCCTTTCGCTGATGACACTAAACACATTTAGATTTGCAAAAGTGCGTCGCCGTGTCTGTTTCATTTAATATACTATGTAATTTAGTCATAAATGTTAATCTCATGATCATTGCGTCAAAAAGTGTGTTTGGAACCAAAAGGTGAATCTTCCGAAACCAGAAATGTTCTGAGGGATTGTTTATTTTTGAATTCTACCAATTAACATCAATAAGAAACCCTAATCAAGATCATGGAACACAGTGTTTGTTATTTTTGAACAAATTGTATAGATATGGACATTTTTTTCTTGATGAATATAGTTGTTAATATGGACACAAAAGGTAATTTCATAGTCATTGCAAGAAAAATAGTGCTTATAACAAGAAAAAGAGCCTGATTGGCATGTTGGGAATAGAGAGCATTATTATTTAGGAAATAAACCACTTCACATTACTACGAAAATCAAACTGAGATGAATGAGTTCATTTGGTGATGAAACTAAACACATTTACATTTTCAATAGTGCATCAATATCTTTTTTTAATTAATATACTTTGTAATTTAGTCACAGATATTAATCTCATGATCATTGCGTCAAAAAGTGCGCTTGGGGCCAAAAGACAAGTCATCTAAACTAGAAATGTTCGGAGGGAGACAAATGATAATTTCATAATCATTGGAAGAAAAATAGTGCTTGTAACAAGAAAAGGAGCCTAATTGGCATGAGAAAAAAAAAAGCATCATTATTTAGGAAATAATCCTCCTCACATTAGTACGAAATATAAATTATGATGAATGACTACTTTCGCTGATGGAACTAAACACATTTAGATTTGCAAAAGTGCCTCGCCAAGTCTGTTTCACTTAATATACTATGTAATTTAGTCATAAATGTTAATCTCAGGATAATTGTGTCAAAAAGTGTGTTTGGAACCAAATGGTGAATCTTCCGAAACCATAAATGTTGTGAGGGATTGTTTATTTTTGAATTCTACCAATTAACATCAATAAGAAACCCTAATCAAGATCATGGAACACAGTGTTTGTTATTTTTGAAAAAATTGTATAGATATGGACATTTTTTTCTTGATGAATATAGTTGTTAATATGGACACCAAAGATAATTTCATAGTCATTGCAAGAAAAATAGTGCTTATAACAAGAAAAGGAGCCTGATTGGCATGTTGGGAATGGAGAGCATTATTATTTAGGAAATAAACCACTTCACATTACTACAAAAAGCAAACTGAGATGAATGAGTTCGTTTGGTGATGAAACTAAACACATTTACATTTTCAATAGTGCATCGACATGTTTTTTTTAATTAATATACTATGTAATTTAGTCACAGATGTTAATCTCATGATCATTGAGTCAAAACGTGCGCTTCGGGCCAAAAGACAAGTCATCTCAACTAGAAATGTTCGAAGGGAGACAGATGATAATTTCATCGTCATTGGAAGAAAAATAGTGCGTGTAACAAGAAAAGGAGCCTAATTGGCATGAGAAAAATGAAAAGCATCATTATTTAGGAAATAATGCTCTCCACATTAGTACGAAATATAAATTATGATGAATGACTCCTTTCGCTGATGGAATTAAACACATTTAGATTTGCAAAAGTGCGTCGCTATGTCTGTTTCACTTAATATACTATGTAATTTAGTCATAAATGTTAATCTCATGATCATTGTGTCAAAAAGTGTGTTTGGAACCAAAAGGTGAATATTCTGAAACCAGAAATGCTCTTAGGGATTCTTTATTTTTGAATTCTACCAATCAACATCAATAAGAAACCCTAATCAAGATCATGGAACACAGTGTTTGTTATTTTTGAACAAATTGTATAGATATGGACATTTTTTTCTTGATGAATATAGTTGTTAATATGGACACCAAAGATAATTTCATAGTCATTGCAAGAAAAATAGTGCTTATAACAAGAAAAGGAGCAAGATTGGCAAGTTGGGAATAGAGAGCATTATTATTTAGGAAATAAACCACTTCACATTACTACAAAAAGCAAACTGAGATGAATGAGTTCGTTCGGTGATAAAACTAAACACATTTACATTTTCAATAGTGCATCGACATGTTTTTTTTTATTAATATACTATGTAATTTAGTCACAGATGTTAATCTCATGATCATTGAGTCAAAAAGTGCACTTGGGGCCAAAAGACAAGTCATCTAAACCAGAAATGTTCAGAGGGACACAAAAGATAATTTCATAGTCATTGCAAGAAAAATAGTGCTTATAACAACAAAAAGAGCCTGATTGGCATGTTGGGAATAGAGAGCATTATTATTTAGGAAATAAACCACTTCACATTACTACGAAAAGCAAACTGAGATGAATGAGTTCATTTGGTGATGAAACTAAACACATTTACATTTTCAACAGTGCATCGATATGTTTTTTTAATTAATATACTATGTAATTTAGTCACAGATGTTAATCTCATGATCATTGCGTCAAAAAGTGCGCTTGGGGCCAAAAGACAAGTCATCTAAACTAGAAATGTTCGGAGGGAGACAAATGATAATTTCATAATCTCTGGAAGAAAAATAGTGCGTGTAACAAGAAAAGGAGCCTAATTGGCATGAGAAAAATGAAAAGCATCATTATTTAGGAAATAATGCTCTCCACATTAGTACGAAATATAAATTATGATGAATGACTCCTTTCGCTGATGGAATTAAACACATTTAGATTTGCAAAAGTGCGTCGCTATGTCTGTTTCATTTAATATACTATGTAATTTAGTCATAAATGTTAATCTCATGATCATTGTGTCAAAAAGTGTGTTTGGAACCAAAAGGTGAATATTCTGAAACCAGAAATGCTCTTAGGGATTCTTTATTTTTGAATTCTACCAATCAACATCAATAAGAAACCCTAATCAAGATCATGGAACACAGTGTTTGTTATTTTTGAACAAATTGTATAGATATGGACATTTTTTTCTTGATGAATATAGTTGTTAATATGGACACCAAAGATAATTTCATAGTCATTGCAAGAAAAATAGTGCTTATAACAAGAAAAGGAGCAAGATTGGCAAGTTGGGAATAGAGAGCATTATTATTTAGGAAATAAACCCACTTCACATTACTACAAAAAAAGCAAACTGAGATGAATGAGTTCGTTCGGTGATAAAACTAAACACATTTACATTTTCAATAGTGCATCGACATGTTTTTTTTTATTAATATACTATGTAATTTAGTCACAGATGTTAATCTCATGATCATTGAGTCAAAAATTGCACTTGGGGCCAAAAGACAAGTCATCTAAACCAGAAATGTTCAGAGGGACACAAAAGATAATTTCATAGTCATTGCAAGAAAAATAGTGCTTATAACAACAAAAAGAGCCTGATTGGCATGTTGGGAATAGAGAGCATTATTATTTAGGAAATAAACCACTTCACATTACTACGAAAAGCAAACTGAGATGAATGAGTTCATTTGGTGATGAAACTAAACACATTTACATTTTCAATAGTGCATCGATATGTTTTTTTAATTAATATACTATGTAATTTAGTCACAGATGTTAATCTCATGATCATTGCGTCAAAAAGTGCGCTTGGGGCCAAAAGACAAGTCATCTAAACTAGAAATGTTCGGAGGGAGACAAATGATAATTTCATAATCTCTGGAAGAAAAATAGTGCGTGTAACAAGAAAAGGAGCCTAATTGGCATGAGAAAAATGAAAAGCATCATTATTTAGGAAATAATCCTCTCCACATTAGTACGAAATATAAATTATGATGAATGACTCCTTTCGCTGATGGAATTAAACACATTTAGATTTGCAAAAGTGCGTCGCCATGTCTGTTTCACTTAATATACTATGTAATTTAGTCATAAATGTTAATCTCATGATCATTGTGTCAAAAAGTGTGTTTGGAACCAAAAGGTGAATATTCTGAAACCAGAAATGCTCTTAGGGATTCTTTATTTTTGAATTCTACCAATCAACATCAATAAGAAACCCTAATCAAGATCATGGAACACAGTGTTTGTTATTTTTGAACAAATTGTATAGATATGGACATTTTTTTCTTGATGAATATAGTTGTTAATATGGACACCAAAGATAATTTCATAGTCATTGCAAGAAAAATAGTGCTTATAACAAGAAAAGGAGCAAGATTGGCAAGTTGGGAATAGAGAGCATTATTATTTAGGAAATAAACCACTTCACATTACTACAAAAAGCAAACTGAGATGAATGAGTTCGTTCGGTGATAAAACTAAACACATTTACATTTTCAATAGTGCATCGACATGTTTTTTTTTATTAATATACTATGTAATTTAGTCACAGATGTTAATCTCATGATCATTGAGTCAAAAAGTGCACTTGGGGCCAAAAGACAAGTCATCTAAACTAGAAATGTTCAGAGGGAGACAAAAGATAATTTCATAGTCATTGGAAGAAAAATAGTGCTTTGTTACAAAGAAAAAGAGCCTGATTGGCATGAGGGAATAGAGAGCATTATTATTTAGGAAATAATCCACTTCACATTAGTACGAAAAGCAAACTGATGATGAATGAGGTCATTTGGCTGATGAAACTAAACACACATTTAGATTTTCAATAGTGCATCGATATGTTTTTTTTTAATTAATATACTATGTAATTTAGTCACAGATGTTAATCTCATGATCATTGTGTCAAAAAAATGTGTTTGGGGCCAAAAGGTGAAAATCATCTAAACCAGAAATGTTCTGAGGGATTCTTTTCATAGTCATTGAAGAAAAATAGTGCAATAACAACAAAAAGAAACCTGATTGGCATGTTGGGAATAGAGAGCATTATTATTTAGGAAATAAACACTTCACATTACTACGAAAAGCAAACTGAGATGAATGAGTTCATTTTTGATGAAACTAAACACATTTACATTTTCAATAGTGCATCGATATGTTTTTTTTTTTTATTATATACTATGTAATTTAGTCACAGATGTTAATCTCATGATCATTGAGTCAAAAATTGCACTTGGGGCCAAAAGACAAGTCATCTAAACCAGAAATGTTCAGATATGGACACAAAAGATAATTTCATAGTCATTGCAAGAAAAATAGTGCTTATAACAACAAAAAGAGCCTGATTGGCATGTTGGGAATAGAGAGCATTATTATTTAGGAAATAAACCACTTCACATTACTACGAAAAGCAAACTGAGATGAATGAGTTCATTTGGTGATGAAACTAAACACATTTACATTTTCAATAGTGCATCGATATGTTTTTTTTTTTTTTAATTATACTATACTATGTAATTTAGTCACAGATGTTAATCTCATGATCATTGCGTCAAAAAGTGCGCTTGGGGCCAAAAGACAAGTCATCTAAACTAGAAATGTTCGGAGGGAGACAAATGATAATTTCATCATCATTGGAAGAAAAATAGTGCTTGTAACAAGAAAAGGAGCCTAATTGGCATGAGAAAAAATGAAAAAAAGCATCATTATTTAGGAAATAATCCTCTTCACATTAGTACGAAATATAAATTATGATGAATGACTCCTTTGGCTGATGGAACTAAACACATTTAGATTTGCAAAAGTGCGTCGCCATGTCTGTTTTACTTAATATACTATGTAATTTAGTCATAAATGTTAATCTCATGATCATTGTGTCAAAAAGTGTGTTTGGAACCAAAAGGTGAATCTTCCGAAACCAGAAATGTTCTGAGGGATTCTTTATTTTTGAATTCTACCAATTAACATCAATAAGAAACCCTAATCAAGATCATGGAACACAGTGTTTGTTTATTTTTGAAAAAATTGTATAGATATGGACATTTTTTTCTTGATGAATATATAGTTGTTAATATGGACACAAAAGATAATTTCATAGTCATTGCAAGAAAAATAGTGCTTATAACAAAAAAAGGAGCCTGATTGGCATGTTGGGAATAGAGAGCATTATTATTTAGGAAATAAAACCCACTTCACATTACTAACAAAAAGCAAACTGAGATGAATGAGTTCGTTTGGTGATGAAAACTAAAAACACATTTACATTTTCAATAGTGCATCGACATGTTTTTTTTAATTAATATACTATGTAATTTAGTCACAGATGTTAATCTCATGATCATTGCGTCAAAAAGTGCGCTTAGGGCCAAAAGACAAGTCATCTAAACTAGAAATGTTCGAAGGGAGACAAATGATAATTTCATCATCATTGGAAGAAAAAAAAGTGCTTGTAACAAGAAAAGGAGCCTAATTGGCATGAGAAAAATGAAAAGCATCATTATTTAGGAAATAATCCTCTCCACATTAGTACGAAATATAAATTATGATGAATGACTCCTTTCGCTGATGGAATTAAACACATTTAGATTTGCAAAAGTGCGTCGCTATGTCTGTTTCACTTAATATACTATGTAATTTAGTCATAAATGTTAATCTCATGATCATTGTGTCAAAAAGTGTGTTTGGAACCAAAAGGTGAATATATTCCAAAACCAGAAATGCTCTTAGGGATTCTTTATTTTTTGAATTCTACCAATCAACATCAATAAGAAACCCTAATCAAGATCATGGAACACAGTGTTTGTTATTTTTGAACAAATTGTATAGATATGGACATTTTTTTCTTGATGAATATAGTTGTTAATATGGACACCAAAGATAATTTCATAGTCATTGCAAGAAAAATAGTGCTTATAACAAGAAAAGGAGCAAGATTGGCAAGTTGGGAATAGAGAGCATTATTATTTAGGAAATAAACCACTTCACATTACTACAAAAAGCAAACTGAGATGAATGAGTTCGTTCGGTGATAAAACTAAACACATTTACATTTTCAATAGTGCATCGACATGTTTTTTTTTATTAATATACTATGTAATTTAGTCACAGATGTTAATCTCATGATCATTGAGTCAAAAAGTGCACTTGGGGCCAAAAGACAAGTCATCTAAACCAGAAATGTTCAGAGGGACACAGATAATTTCATAGTCATTGCAAGAAAAATAGTGCTTATAACAACAAAAAGAGCCTGATTGGCATGTTGGGAATAGAGAGCATTATTATTTAGGAAATAAACCACTTCACATTTACTACGAAAAGCAAAACTGAGAGATGAATGAGTTCATTTGGGTGATGAAACTAAAACACATTTACATTTTCAATAGTGCATCGATATGTTTTTTTTTTTAATATACTATGTAATTTAGTCACAGATGTTAATCTCATGATCATTGCATCAAAAAGTGCGCTTGGGGCCAAAAGACAAGTCATCTAAACTAGAAATGTTCGGAGGGAGACAAATGATAATTTCATCATCATTGGAAGAAAAATAGTGCGTGTAACAAGAAAAGGAGCCTAATTGGCATGAGAAAAATGAAAAGCATCATTATTTAGGAAATAATCCTCTCCACATTAGTACGAAATATAAATTATGATGAATGACTCCTTTGGCTGATGGAACTAAACACATTTAGCAATTTAGATTTGCAAAAGTGCGTCGCCATGTCTGTTTTTACTTAATATACTATGTAATTTAGTCATAAATGTTAATCTCATGATCATTGTGTCAAAAAGTGTGTTTGGAACCAAAAGGTGAATATTCTCCGAAAACCAGAAATGCTCTGAGGGATTCTTTATTTTTGAATTCTACCAATCAACATCAATAAGAAACCCTAATCAAGATCATGGAACACAGTGTTTGTTATTTTTGAACAAATTGTATAGATATGGACATTTTTTTTTTTGATGAATATAGTTGTTAATATGGACACCAAAGATAATTTCATAGTCATTGCAAGAAAAAATAGTGCTTATAACAAGAAAAGGAGCAAGATTGGCAAAGTTGGGAATAGAGAGCATTATTATTTAGGAAATAAACCACTTCACATTACTACAAAAAGCAAACTGAGATGAATGAGTTCGTTTCGGTGATGAAACTAAACACATTTACATTTTCAATAGTGCATCGACATGTTTTTTTTTAATTATTAATATACTATGTAATTTAGTCACAGATGTTAATCTCATGATCATTGAGTCAAAAAGTGCACTGCACTTGGGGCCAAAAGACAAGTCATCTAAACCAGAAATGTTCAGAGGGATACAAAAGATAATTTCATATTTCATAGTCATTGCAAGAAAAAAAGTGCTTATAACAACAAAAAAAGAGCCTGATTGGCATGTTGGGAATAGAGAGCATTATTATTTAGGAAATAAACCACTTCACATTACTACGAAAAGCAAACTGAGATGAATGAGTTCATTTGGTGATGAAACTAAACACATTTACATTTTTCAATAGTGCATCGATATGTTTTTTTTTTTTTAATTAATATACTATGTAATTTAGTCACAGATGTTTTATCTCATGATCATGCGTCGTCAAAAAGTGCGCTTGGGGCCAAAAGACAAGTCATCTAAACTAGAAATGTTCGGAGGGAGACAAATGATAATTTCATAATCATTGGAAGAAAAATAGTGCTTGTAACAAGAAAAGGAGCCTAATTGGCATGAGAAAAAAAAATGAAAAGCATCATTATTTAGGAAATAAATCCTCTCTCACATTAGTACGAAATATAAATTATGATGAATGACTCCTTTGGCTGATGGAACTAAACACATTTAGATTTGCAAAAGTGCGTCGCCATGTCTGTTTTACTTAATATACTACTATGTAATTTAGTCATAAATGTTAATCTCATGATCATTGTGTCAAAAAGTGTGTTTGGAAACAAAAAAGGTGAATCTTCCCGAAACCAGAAATGTTCTGAGGGATTCTTTATTTTTGAAATTCTACCAATTAACATCAATAAGAAACCCTAATCAAGATCATGGAACACAGTGTTTGTTATTTTTGAACAAATTGTATAGATATGGACATTTTTTTTCTTGATGAATATAGTTGTTAATATGGACACCAAAGATAATTTCATAGTCATTGCAAGAAAAAATAGTGCTTATAACAAACAAAAGGAGCAAGATTGGCATGTTGGGAATAGAGAGCATTATTATTTTGGAAATAAACCACTTCACATTACTACAAAAAGCAAACTGAGATGAATGAGTTCGTTTTGGTGATGAAACTAAACACATTTACATTTTCAATAGTGCATCGACATGTTTTTTTTTTTTGAATTTTACTATGTAAATTAGTCACAGATGTTAATGTTCATGATCATTGATTGTCAAAAATTTTGCAATTGGGGCCAAAGACAAGTTTTAAACTTGAGAAAATGTTCATATGGACACAAAAGATAATTTCATAGTCATTGCAAGAAAAATAGTGCTTATAACAACAAGGAAGCCCTGATTGGCATGTTGGGAATAGAGAGCATTATTATTTAGGAAATAAACCACTTCACATTACTACGAAAAGCAAACTGAGATGAATGAGTTCATTTGGTGATGAAACTAAACACATTTACATTTTTCAATAGTGCATCGATATGTTTTTTTTTAATTAATATACTATGTAATTTAGTTCACAGATGTTAATCTCATGATCATTGCGTCAAAAAGTGCGCTTGGGGCCAAAAGACAAGTCATCTAAACTAGAAATGTTCGGAGGGAGACAAATGATAATTTCATCATCATTGGAAGAAAAATAGTGCTTGTAACAAGAAAAGGAGCCTAATTGGCATGAGAAAAAAATGAAAAAAAGCATCATTATTTAGGAAATAATCCTCTTCACATTAGTACGAAATATAAATTATGATGAATGACTCCTTTGGCTGATGGAACTAAACACATTTAGATTTGCAAAAGTGCGTCGCCATGTCTGTTTTTAATTAATATACTATGTAATTTAGTCATAAATGTTAATCTCATGATCATTGTGTCAAAAAGTGTGTTTGGAACCAAAAGGTGAATCTTCCAAACCAGAAATGTTCTGAGGGATTCTTTTATTTTTGAATTCTACCAATTAACATCAATAAGAAACCCTAATCAAGATCATGGAACACAGTGTTTGTTATTTTTGAAACAAATTGTATAGATATGGACATTTTTTTTCTTGATGAATATAGTTGTTAATATGGACACAAAAGATAATTTCATAGTCATTGCAAGAAAAAATAGTGCTTATAACAACAAAAAGAGCCTGATTGGCATGTTGGGAATAGAGAGCATTATTATTTAGGAAATAAACCACTTCACATTACTACGAAAAGCAAACTGAGATGAATGAGTTCGTTTGGTGATGAAACTAAACACATTTACATTTTCAATAGTGCATCGACATGTTTTTTTTTTAATTAATATACTATGTAATTTAGTCACAGATGTTAATCTCATGATCATTGCGTCAAAAAGTGCGCTTGGGGCCAAAAGACAAGTCATCTAAACTAGAAATGTTCGGAGGGAGACAAATGATAATTTCATCATCATTGGAAGAAAAATAGTGCTTGTAACAAGAAAAGGAGCCTAATTGGCATGAGAAAAATGAAAAGCATCATTATTTAGGAAATAATCCTCTTCACATTAGTACGAAAAATATAAATTATGATGAATGACTCCTTTGGCTGATGGAACTAAACACATTTAGATTTGCAAAAGTGCGTCGCCATGTCTGTTTTAATTAATATACTATGTAAATTAGTCATAAATGTTAATCTCATGATCATTGTGTCAAAAAAGTGTGTTTGGAACCAAAAGGTGTGAATCTTCCAAAACCAGAAATGTTCTGAGGGATTCTTTATTTTGGAATTCTACCAATTAACATCAATAAGAAACCCTCATCAAGATCATGGAACACAGTGTTTGTTATTTTTGAACAAATTGTATAGATATGGACATTTTTTTCTTGATGAATATAGTTGTTAATATGGACACAAAAGATAATTTCATAGTCATTGCAAGAAAAATAGTGCTTATAACAACAAAAGAGCCTGATTGGCATGTTGGCAATAGAGAGCATTATTATTTAGGAAATAAACCACTTCACATTACTATGAAGAGCAAACTGAGATGAATGAGTTCGTTTGGTGATGAAATTAAACACATTTAGATTTTCAATAGTGCATCGACATGTTTTTTTTTTAATATACTATACTATTAATTTAGTCACAGATGTTAATCTCATGATCATTGCGTCAAAAAGTGCGCTTGGGGCCAAAAGACAAGTCATCTAAACTAGAAATGTTCGGAGGGGAGACAAATGATAATTTCATCATCATTGGAAGAAAAATAGTGCTTGTAACAAGAAAAGGAGCCTAATTGGCATGAGAAAAATGAAAAGCATCATTATTTAGGAAATAATCCTCTTCACATTAGTACGAAATATAAATTATGATGAATGACTCCTTTGGCTGATGGAACTAAACACATTTAGATTTGCAAAAGTCCATCGCCATGCTTGTTTTAATTAATATACTATGTAATTTAGTCATAAATGTTAATCTCATGATCATTGTGTCAAAAAGTGTGTTTGGAACCAAAAGGTGAATCTTCCAAAACCAGAAATGTTCTGAGGGATTCTTTATTTTGGAATTCTACCAATTAACATCAATAAGAAACCCTCATCAAGATCATGGAACACAGTGTTTGTTATTTTTGAACAAATTGTATAGATATGGACATTTTTTTCTTGATGAATATAGTTGTTAATATGGACACAAAAGATAATTTCATAGTCATTGCAAGAAAAATAGTGCTTATAACAACAAAAGAGCCTGATTGGCATGTTGGCAATAGAGAGCATTATTATTTAGGAAATAAACCACTTCACATTACTACGAAAAGCAAACTGAGATGAATGAGTTCGTTTTGGTGATGAAACTAAACACATTTACATTTTCAATAGTGCATCGACATGTTTTTTTTTAATTAATATACTATGTAATTTTAGTCACAGATGTTAATCTCATGATCATTGCGTCAAAAAGTGCGCTTGGGGCCAAAAGACAAGTCATCTAAACTAGAAATGTTCGGAGGGAGACAAATGATAATTTCATCATCATTGGAAGAAAAAAATAGTGCTTGTGTAACAAGAAAAGGAGCCTAATTGGCATGAGAAAAAAAATGAAAAGCATCATTATTTAGGAAATAATCCTCTTCACATTAGTACGAAATATAAATTATGATGAATGACTCCTTTGGCTGATGGAACTAAACACATTTAGATTTGCAAAAGTGCGTCGCCATGTCTGTTTTAATTAATATACTATGTAATTTAGTCATAAATGTTAATCTCATGATCATTGTGTCAAAAAGTGTGTTTGGAACCAAAAGGTGAATCTTCCAAAACCAGAAATGTTCTGAGGGATTCTTTATTTTTGAATTCTACCAATTAACATCAATAAGAAACCCCTCATCAAGATCATGGAACACAGTGTTTGTTATTTTTGAACAAATTGTATAGATATGGACATTTTTTTCTTGATGAATATAGTTGTTAATATGGACACAAAAGATAATTTCATAGTCATTGCAAGAAAAATAGTGCTTATAACAACAAAAGGAGCCTGATTGGCATGTTGGGAATAGAGAGCATTATTATTTAGGAAATAAACCACTTCACATTACTACGAAAAGCAAACTGAGATGAATGAGTTCGTTTGGTGATGAAACTAAACACATTTACATTTTCAATAGTGCATCGACATGTTTTTTTTAATTAATATACTATGTAATTTAGTCACAGATGTTAATCTCATGATCATTGCGTCAAAAAGTGCGCTTGGGGCCAAAAGACAAGTCATCTAAACTAGAAATGTCGGAGGGAGACAAATGATAATTTCATCATCATTGGAAGAAAAATAGTGCTTGTAACAAGAAAAGGAGCCTAATTGGCATGAGAAAAATGAAAAGCATCATTATTTAGGAAATAATCCTCTTCACATTAGTACGAAATATAAATTATGATGAATGACTCCTTTGGCTGATGGAACTAAACACATTTAGATTTGCAAAAGTGCGTCGCCATGTCTGTTTTAATTAATATACTATGTAATTTAGTCATAAATGTTAATCTCATGATCATTGTGTCAAAAAGTGTGTTTGGAACCAAAAGGTGAATCTTCCAAAACCAGAAATGTTCTGAGGGATTCTTTATTTTGGAATTCTACCAATTAACATCAATAAGAAACCCTCATCAAGATCATGGAACACAGTGTTTGTTATTTTTGAAAAAAATTGTATAGATATGGACATTTTTTTCTTGATGAATATAGTTGTTAATATGGACAAAAAAGATAATTTCATAGTCATTGCAAGAAAAATAGTACTTATAACAACAAAAAGGAGCCTGATTGGCATGTTGGGAATAGAGAGCATTATTATTTAGGAAATAAACCACTTCACATTACTACGAAAAGCAAACTGAGATGAATGAGTTCGTTTGGTGATGAAACTAAACACATTTACATTTTTAATAGTGCATCGACATGTTTTTTTTAATTAATATACTATGTAATTTAGTCACAGATGTTAATCTCATGATCATTGCGTCAAAAAGTGCGCTTGGGGCCAAAAGACAAGTCATCTAAACTAGAAATGTTCGGAGGGAGACAAATGATAATTTCATCATCATTGGAAGAAAAATAGTGCTTGTAACAAGAAAAGGAGCCTAATTGGCATGAGAAAAATGAAAAGCATCATTATTTAGGAAATAATCCTCTTCACATTAGTACGAAATATAAATTATGATGAATGACTCCTTTGGCTGATGGAACTAAACACATTTAGATTTGCAAAAGTGCGTCGCCATGTCTGTTTTAATTAATATACTATGTAATTTAGTCATAAATGTTAATCTCATGATCATTGTGTCAAAAAGTGTGTTTGGAACCAAAAGGTGAATCTTCCAAAAACCAGAAATGTTCTGAGGGATTCTTTTATTTTGGAATTCTACCAATTAACATCAATAAGAAACCCTCATCAAGATCATGGAACACAGTGTTTTGTTATTTTTGAACAAAATTTGTATAGATATGGACATTTTTTTCTTGATGAATATAGTTGTTAATATGGACACAAAAGATAATTTCATAGTCATTGCAAGAAAAATAGTGCTTATAACAACAAAAAGAGCCTGATTGGCATGTTGGGAATAGAGAGCATTATTATTTAGGAAATAAACCACTTCACATTACTACGAAAAAGCAAACTGAGATGAATGAGTTCGTTTGGTGATGAAACTAAACACATTTACATTTTCAATAGTGCATCGACATGTTTTTTTTTTTTAATTAATATACTATGTAATTTAGTCACAGATGTTAATCTCATGATCATTGCGTCAAAAAGTGCGCTTGGGGCCAAAAGACAAGTCATCTAAACTAGAAATGTTCGGAGGGAGACAAATGATAATTTCATCATCATTGGAAGAAAAATAGTGCTTGTAACAAGAAAAGGAGCCTAATTGGCATGAGAAAAATGAAAAGCATCATTATTTAGGAAATAATCCTCTTCACATTAGTACGAAATATAAATTATGATGAATGACTCCTTTGGCTGATGGAACTAAACACATTTAGATTTGCAAAAGTGCGT
>JBAPLH010001427.1:0-85334 GCA_037897445.1 Ceriops zippeliana | reverse complement strand
ACTTCCACACACACTTTTTGACACATTGATCATAAAATTAACACATGTAGCTAAACAATCCTATTATATTGACTGAATCAAACAAGCTATAAAAAAACCATTAAAACTCTAAATCCATTTAAATCCGTCAGTCAAAGGGAGTCATTCATCCATGGTTTGCATTGTGTACAAATGTGAACTGATTTAATTCTTAAATCACGAGGACATTCTAATCACCTCATGTGGAATTAGGCTCCTCTTATTGTTACCAAGACTTTTTTCATGCATTTAACCTTGAAATTAAATTTTGCTTCATCCATAACGACTATATTCGTTATGAAAAAATGCCCATGGACGATCTATAACATGAATTCATTCAATTTAACAACCAATGGAGTCCTTGAATCTTGAAATTCATTTCTTATTGATATTAATTGTGGAATTAAAAATTAAAGACAGCCTCCCATCATTTCTCATTAGCAATGCTCCTCTTTTGACTCCAAACACACTTTTTGACACATTGATCATGAAAGTAACACATGTGGCTAAACAACCTAGTATATTGATTGAATCAAACAAGTATAAAAACACCATTACAGCTCTCAATCTATTTAAATCCGTCAATTAAGGTAGTCATTAATTATGGTTTGCATTCCGTACAAATGTAAACTGGTTTTTAATTCTTAAATCACGAGACATTCTAATCACCTCATATGAATTAGGCTGCTCTTAATGTTACTAGGACTTTTTTTCATGCAATAATCTTGAAATTAAATTTTGCTTCATCCCTTAATGACTATATTCTTTATGAAAAAAAAATGCCCATGGACCATCTATAACGTGAATTCATTCAATTTAACAACCAATGGAATCCTTGATGTTGAAATTCATTTTTTATTGATATTAATTGTTCAATCTAAAATTTAGAGAGTGCCTCAAATGATTTCACATTAGCAATGCTCCTCTTTAGACTCCAAACACACTTTTTGACACATTGATCATAAAATTAAAACACATGTAGCTAAACAACAACTATTATATTGACTGAATCAAACAAGTATAAAAAACCATTAAAACTCTAAATCCATTTAAAATCCGTCAGTCAAAGGAGTCATTCATCATGGTTTGCATTATGTACAAATGTGAAACTGATTTAATTCTTAAATCACGAGAGAAATGCTAATCACCTCATTGTGAATTAGGCTCCTCTTATTGTTACCAGGACTTTTTTTCATGCAATAACCTTGAAATTAAATTTTGCTTCATCCTTAATGACTATATTCGTTATGAAAAAGATGCCGATGGACCATCTATAACATGAATTCATTCAATTTAACAACCAATGGAGTCCTTGATGTTGAAATTCATTTTTTTATTGACATTAATTGTTCAATTCAAAATTAGAGAGTGCCTCAATTGATTTCACATTAGCAATGCTCCTCTTTTGACTCCAAAACACACTTTTTGACACATTGATCATAAAAATTAACACATGTAGCTAAACAACCTATTATATTGATTGAATCAAACAAGTATAAAAAACCATTAAAACTCTAAATCCATTTAAATCCATCAGTCAAAGGAGTCATTCATCATGGTTTGCATTGTGTACAAATGTGAAACTGATTTAATTCTTAAATCACGAGACATTCTAATCGCCTCATGTGAATTAGGCTCCTCCTCTTATTGTTACCAAGGACTTTGTTTCATGCAATAACCTTGAAATTAAAATTTTGCTTCATCCTTAATGACTATATTCGTTATGAAAAAATATGCCCATGGACCATCTATAACATGAATTCATTCAATTTAACAACCAATGGAGTCCTTGATGTTGAAATTCATTTTTTATTGACATTAATTATTCAATTCAAAATTAGAGATTGCCTCAATTGATTTCACATTAGCAATGCTCCTCTTTTGACTCCAAACACACTTTTTGACACATTGATCATAAAATTAACACATGTAGCTAAACAACCTATTATATTGATTGAATCAAACAAGTATAAAAAAACCATTAAAACTCTAAATCCATTTTAAATCCATCAGTCAAAGGAGTCATTCATCATGGTTTGCATTGTGTACAAATGTGAACTGATTTAATTCTTAAATCACGAGACATTCTAATCGCCTCATGTGAATTAGGCTCCTCTTATTGTTACCAAAGACTTTTTTTCATGCAATAACCTTGAAATTAAATTTTTGCTTCATCCTTAATGACTATATTCGTTATGAAAAAAGATGCCCATGGGACCATCTATAACATGAATTCATTCAATTTAACAACCAATGGAGTCCTTGATGTTGAAATTCATTTTTTTATTGACATTAATTGTTCAATTCAAAATTAGAGAGTGCCTCAATTGATTTCACATTTTTTGACTCCAAACACACTTTTTTGACACATTGATCATAAAATTAACACATGTAGCTAAACAACCTATTATATTGATTGAATGAAACAAGTATAAAAACCTTTAAAACTCTAAATCCATTTAAATCCGTCAGTCAAAGGAGTCATTCATCATGGTTTGCATTGTGTACAAATGTGAACTGATTTAATTCTTAAATCACGAGACATTCTAATCGCCTCATGTGAATTAGGCTCCTCTTATTGTTACCAAGACTTTTTTCATGCAATAACCTTGAAATTAAATTTTGCTTCATCCTTAATGACTCTATTCGTTATGAAAAAAATGTCCATGGACCATCTATATAACATGAATTCATTCAATTTAACAACCAATGGAGTCCTTGATCTTGAAATTCATTTTTTATTGATATTAATTGTGGAATTAAAAATTAAAGACAAGCCTCCCATCATTTCTCATTTAGCAATGCTCCTCTTTTGACTCCAAACACACTTTTTGACACATTGATCATGAAAATTAACACATGTGGCTAAACAGCCTAGTTATATTGATTGAATCAAACAAGTATAAACACCATTACAAGCTCTCAATCTACTTAAATCCGTCAATTAAGGGAGTCATTAATTATGATTTGCATTCCTGTGCAAATGTAAACTGGTTTAATTCTTAAATCACGAGACATTCTAATCACGTCATGTAAATTAGGCTCCTCTTAATGTTACTAGGTCTTTTTTTCATGCAATAATCTTGAAATTAAATTTTGCTTCATCCTTAATGACTATATTCTTTATGAAAAAAAAATGCCCATGGACCATCTATAACATGAATTCGTTCAATTTAACAACCAATGGAGTCCTTGATGTTGAAATTCATTTTTTATTGATATTAATTGTTCAATTCAAAATTAGAGAGTGCCTCAAATTATTTCACATTAGCAATGCGCCTCTTTTGACTCCAAAGAAACTCTTTGACACATTCATCATAAAATTAACACATGTAGCTAAACAACCTATTATATTGATGGAATTAAACAAGTATAAAAACCATTAAAACTCTAAATCCATTTACATCCGTCAGTCAAGGGAGACATTCATCATGGTTTGCATTGTGTACAAATGTGAACTGATTTAATTCTTAAATCACGAGACATTCTAATCGCCTCATGTGAATTAGGCTCCTCTTATTGTTACCAAGACTTTTTTCATGCAATAACCTTGAAATTAAATTTTGCTTCATCCATAATGACTATATTCGTTATGAAAAAATGCCCATGGACAATCTATAACATGAATTCATTCAATTTAACAACCAATGGAGTCCTTGATGTTGAAATTCATTTTTTATTGACATTAATTGTTCAATTCAAAATTAGAGAGTGCCTCAATTGATTTCACATTTTGACTCCAAACACACTTTTTGACACATTGATCATAAAATTAACACATGTAGCTAAACAACCTATTATATTGATTAAATCAAACAAGTGTAAAAACCATTAAAACTCTAAATCCATTTAAATCCGTCAGTCAAAGGAGTCATTCATCATGGTTTGCATTGTGTACAAATGTGAACTGATTTAATTTTTAAATCACGAGACATTCTAATCGCCTCATGTGAATTAGGCTCCTCTTATTGTTACCAAGACTTTTTTCATGCAATAACCTTGAAATTAAATTTTGCTTCATCCTTAATGACTCTATTCGTTATGAAAAAAATGTCCATGGACGATCTATAACATGAATTCATTCAATTTAACAACCGTTGGAGTCCTTGATCTTGAAATTCATTTCTTATTGATATTAATTGTGGAATTAAAAATTAAAGACAGCCTCCCATCATTTCTCATTAGCAATGCTCCTCTTTTGACTCCAAACACACTTTTTGACACATTGATCATGAAAGTAACACATATGGCTAAACAGCCTAGTATATTGATTGAATCAAACAAGTATAAAAACCCATTACAGCTCTCAATCTACTTAAATCCATCAATTAAGGGAGTCATTAATTATGGTTTGCATTCCGTACAAATGTAAACTGGTTTTTAATTCTTAAATCACAAGACATTCTAATCACGTCATGTAAATTAGGCTCCTCTTTAATGTTACTAGGTCTTTTTTCATGCAATAATCTTGAAATTAAATTTTTACTTCATCCTTAATGACTATATTCTTTATGAAAAAAAATGCCCATGGACCATCTTATAACATGAATTCATTCAATTTAACAACCAATGGAGTCCTTGATGTTGAAATTCATTTTTTATTGACATTAATTGTTCAATTCAAAATTTTGAGAGTTCCTCAATTGATTTCACATTTTGACTCCTTTTGACTCCAACACACTTTTTTGACACATTGATCATAAAATTAACACATGTAGCTAAACAACCTATTATATTGATTGAATGAAACAAGTATATAAAAAGCTTTAAAAACTCTAAATCCATTTAAATCCGTCAGTCAAAGGAGTCATTCATCTTGGTTTGCATTGTGTACAAATCTGAACTGATTTAATTCTTAAATCACGAGACATTCTAATCGCCTCATGTGAATTAGGCTCCTCTCTTATTGTTACCAAAGACTTTTTTCATGCATTAACCTTGAAATTAAATTTTGCTTCATCCATAATGACATTATTCGTTATGAAAAAAAATGCCCATGGACGATCTATAACATGAATTCATTCAATTTAACAACCAATGGGGTCCTTAATCTTGAAATTCATTTCTTATTCATATTAATTGTGGAATTAAAAATTAAAGACAGCCTCCCATCATTTCTCATTAGCAATGCTCCTCTTTTGACTCCAAACACACTTTTTGACACATTGATCATGAAAGTAACACATGTGGCTAAACAACCTAGTATATTGATTGAATCAAACAAAGTATAAACACCCGTTACAGCTCTCAAATCTATTTAAATCCGACAATTACGGGAGTCATTAATTATGGTTTGCATTCCGTACAAATGTAAACTGGTTTAATTCTTAAATCACGAGACATTCTAATCACCTCATGTGAATTAGGCTCCTCTTAATGTTACTAGGACTTTTTTCATGCAATAATCTTGAAATTAAATTTTGCTTCATCCTTAATGACTATATTCTTTATGAAAAAATGCCCATGGACCATCTATAACATGAATTCACTCAATTTAACAACCAATGGAGTCCTTGATGTTGAAATTCATTTTTTATTGATATTAATTGTTCAATCTAAAATTAGAGAGTGCCTCAAATGATTTCACATTAGCAATGCTCCTCCTTGGACTCCAAACACACTTTTTGACACATTCATCATAAAATTAACACATGTAGCTAAACAACCTATTGTATTGATTGAATGAAGCAAGTATAAAAAGCATTAAAACTCTAAATCCTTTTAAGTCTGTCAGTCAAAGGAGTCATTCATCATGGTTTGCATTTTATACAAATGTGAATTGATTTAATTCTCAAATCACGAGACATTCTAATCTCCTCATGTGAATTAGGCGCCCCTTATTGTTACCAGGACTTTTTTCATGCAATAACCTTGAAATTAAATTTTGCTTCATCCTTAATGACTATATTCGTTATGAAAAAGATGCCCATGGACCATCTATAACATGAATTCATTCAATTTATCAACCAATGGAGTCCTTGATGTTGAAATTCATTTTTTATTGACATTAATTGTTCAATTCAAAATTAGAGAGTGTGCCTCAATTGATTTCACATTTTGACTCCGAAAACACCTTTTGACACATTGATCATAAAATTAACAAATGTAGCTTAACAACCTATTATATTGATTGAATCAAACAAGTATAAACACCGTTACAGCTCTCAATCCATTTAAATCCGCCAGTCAAAGGAGTCATTCATCATGGTTTGCATTGTGTACAAATGTGAACTGATTTAATTCTTAAATCACGAGACATTCTAATCGCCTCATGTGTATTAGGCTCCTCTTATTGTTACCAGGACTTTGTTCATGCAATAACCTTGAAATTAAATTTTGCTTCATCATTAATGACTATATTCGTTATGAAAACGATGCCCATGGACCATCTATAACATGAATTCATTCAATTTATCAACCAATGGAGTCCTTGATGTTGAAATTCATTTTTTATTGACATTAATTGTTCAATTCAAAATTAGAGAGTGCCTCAATTGATTTCACATTTTGACTCCGAACACACCTTTTGACACATTGATCATAAAATTAACACATGTAGCTAAACAACCTATTATATTGACTGAATCAAACAAGTATAAAAACCATTAAAACTCTAAATCCATTTAAATCCGTCAGTCGAAGGAGTCATTCATCATGGTTTGCATTATGTACAAATGTGAACTGATTTAATTCTTAAATCACGAGAAATTCTAATCGCCTCATGTGAATTAGGCTCCTCTTATTGTTACCAGGACTTTTTTCATGCAATAACCTTGAAATTAAATTTTGCTTCATCCTTAATGACTATATTCGTTATGAAATAGATGCCCATGGACCATCTATAACATGAATTCATTCAATTTAACAACCAATGGAGTCCTTGATGTTGAAATTCATTTTTTATTGACATTAATTGTTCAATTCAAAATTAGAGAGTGCCTCAAGTGATTTCACATTTTGACTCCAAACACACTTTTTGACACATTGATCATAAAATTAACACATGTAGCTAAACAACCTATTATATTGATTGAATCAAACAAGTGTAAAAAACCATTTAAAACTCTAAATCCATTTAAATCCGTCAGTCAAAGGAGTCATTCATCATGGTTTGCATTGTGTTCAAATGTGAACTGATTTAATTCTTAAATCACGAGACATTCTAATCGCCTCATGTGAATTAGGCTCCTCTTATTGTTACCAAGACTTTTTTCATGCAATAACCTTGAAATTAAAATTTGCTTCATCCTTAATGACTATATTCGTTATGAAAAAATGCCCATGGACCATCTATAACATGAATTCATTCAATTTAACAACCAATGGAGTCCTTGATCTTGAAATTCATTTCTTATTGATATTAATTGTGGAATTAAAAATTAAAGATAGCCTCCCATCATTTCTCATTAGCAATGCTCCTCTTTTGACTCCAAACACACTTTTTGACACATTGATCATGAAAGTAACACATGTGGCTAAACAACCTAGTATATTGATTGAATCAAACAAGTATAAATACCATTACAGCTCTCAATGTATTTAAATCCGTCAATTAAGGGAGTCATTAATTATGGTTTG
This sequence comes from Ceriops zippeliana, assembly GCA_037897445.1. Classification (NCBI taxonomy): domain Eukaryota; kingdom Viridiplantae; phylum Streptophyta; class Magnoliopsida; order Malpighiales; family Rhizophoraceae; genus Ceriops; species Ceriops zippeliana. The sequence continues at coordinate 77,738 of JBAPLH010001427.1, read as the reverse complement.
CATTTCGGACAAATGTAAACTGGTTTAATTCTTAAATCATGAGACATTCTAATCACCTCATGTGAATTAGGCTCCTCTTAATGTTACTAGGACTTTTTTCATGCAATAATCTTGAAATTAAATTTTGCTTCATCCTTAATGACTATATTCTCTATGAAAAAATGCCCATGGACCATCTATAACATGAATTCATTCAATGTAACAACCAATGGAGTCCTCGATGTTGAAATTCATTTTTTATTGATATTAATTGTTCAATCTAAAATTACAGAGTGCCGCAAATGATTTCACATTAGCAATGCTCCTCCTTTGACTCCAAACACACTTTTTGACACATTGATCATAAAATTAACACATGTAGCTAAACAACCTATTATATTGATTCAATTAAACAAGTGTAAAAACCATTAAAACTCTAAATCCATTTAAATCCGTCAGTCAAAGGAGTCATTCATCATGGTTTGCATTGTGTACAAATGTGAACTGATTTAATTCTTAAATCACGAGACATTCTAATCGCCTCATGTGAATTAGGCTCCTCTTATTGTTACCAAGACTTTTTTCATGCAATAACCTTGAAATTAAATTTTCCTTCATCCATAATGACTCTATTCGTTATGAAAAAATGTCCATGGACGATCTATAACATGAATTCATTCAATTTAACAACCGTTGGAGTCCTTGATCTTGAAATTCATTTCTTATTGATATTAATTGTGGAATTAAAAATTAAAGACAGCCTCCCATCATTTCTCATTAGCAATGCTCCTCTTTTGACTCCAAACACACTTTTTGACACATTAATCATGAAAGTAACACATGTGGCTAAACAGCCTAGTATATTGATTGAATCAAACAAGTATAAACTCCATTACAGCTCTCAATCTACATAAATCCATCAATTAAGGGAGTCATTAATTATGATTTGCATTCCGTACAAATGTAAACTGGTTTAATTCTTAAATGACGAGACATTCTAATCACGTCATGTAAATTAGGCTCCTCTTAATGTTACTAGGTCTTTTTTCATGCAATAATCTTGAAATTAAATTTTGCTTCATCCTTAATGACTATATTCTTTATGAAAAAAAATGCCCATGGACCATCTATAACATGAATTCATTCAATTTTAACAACCAATGGAGTCCTTGATGTTGAAATTCATTTTTTATTGATATTAATTGTTCAATTCAAAATTAGAGAGTGCCTCAAATTATTTCACATTAGCAATGCTCCTCTTTTGACTCCAAAGAAACTCTTTGACACATTCATCATAAAATTAACACATGTAGCTAAACAACCTATTATATTGATGGAATCAAACAAGTATAAAAACCATTAAAACTCTAAATCCATTTACATCCGTCAGTCAAGGGAGACATTCATCATGGTTTGCATTGTGTACAAATGTGAACTGATTTAATTCTTAAATCACGAGACATTCTAATCGCCTCATGTGAATTAGGCTCCTCTTATTGTTACCAAGACTTTTTTCATGCAATAACCTTGAAATTAAATTTTCCTTCATCCATAATGACTCTATTCGTTATGAAAAAATGTCCATGGACGATCTATAACATGAATTCATTCAATTTAACAACCGTTGGAGTCCTTGATCTTGAAATTCATTTCTTATTGATATTAATTGTGGAATTAAAAATTAAAGACAGCCTCCCATCATTTCTCATTAGCAATGCTCCTCTTTTGACTCCAAACACACTTTTTGACACATTGATCATGAAAGTAACACATGTGGCTAAACAGCCTAGTATATTGATTGAATCAAACAAGTATAAACACCATTACAGCTCTCAATCTACATAAATCCATCAATTAAGGGAGTCATTAATTATGATTTGCATTCCGTACAAATGTAAACTGGTTTAATTCTTAAATGACGAGACATTCTAATCACGTCATGTAAATTAGGCTCCTCTTAATGTTACTAGGTCTTTTTTCATGCAATAATCTTGAAATTAAATTTTGCTTCATCCTTAATGACTATATTCTTTATGAAAAAATGCCCATGGACCATCTATAACATGAATTCATTCAATTTAACAACCAATGGAGTCCTTGATGTTGAAATTCATTTTTTATTGATATTAATTGTTCAATTCAAAATTAGAGAGTGCCTCAAATTATTTCACATTAGCAATGCTCCTCTTTTGACTCCAAAGAAACTCTTTGACACATTCATCATAAAATTAACACATGTAGCTAAACAACCTATTATATTGATGGAATCAAACAAGTATAAAAACCATTAAAACTCTAAATCCATTTACATCCGTCAGTCAAGGGAGACATTCATCATGGTTTGCATTGTGTACAAATGGGAACTGATTTAATTCTTAAATCACGAGACATTCTAATCGCCTCATGTGAATTAGGCTCCTCTTATTGTTACCAAGACTTTTTTCATGCAATAACCTTGAAATTAAATTTTGCTTCATCCATAATGACTATATTCGTTATGAAAAAATGCCCATGGACAATCTATAACATGAATTCATTCAATTTAACAACCAATGGAGTCCTTGGTGTTGAAATTCATTTTTTATTGACATTAATTGTTCAATTCAAAATTATAGAGTGCCTCAATTGATTTCACATTTTGACTCCAAACACACTTTTTGACACATTGATCATAAAATTAACACATGTAGCTAAACAACCTATTATATTGATTGAATCAAACAAGTGTAAAAACCATTAAAACTATAAATCCATTTAAATCCGTTAGTCAAAGGCGTCATTAATCATGGTTTGCATTGTTTACAAATGTGAACTGATTTAATTCTTAAATCATGAGACATTCTAATCGCCTCATGTGAATTAGGCTCCTCTTATTGTTACCAAGACTTTTTTCATGCAATAACCTTGAAATTAAATTTTGCTTCATCCATAATGACATTATTCGTTATGAAAAAATGCCCATGGACGATCTATAACATGAATTCATTCAATTTAACAACCAATGGAGTCCTTGATCTTGAAATTCATTTCTTATTGATATTAATTGTGGAATGAAAAATTAAAGACAGTCTCCCATCATTTCTCATTAGCAATGCTCCTCTTTTGACTCCAAACACACTTTTTGACACATTGATCATGAAAGTAACACATGTGGCTAAACAACCTAGTATATTGATTGAATCAAACAAGTATAAACACCGTTACAGCTCTCAATCTATTTAAATCCGACAATTAAGGGAGTCATTAATTATGGTTTGCATTCCGTACAAATGTAAACTTTTTTAATTCTTAAATCACGAGACATTCTAATCACCTCATGTGAATTAGGCTCCTCTTAATGTTACTAGGACTTTTTTCATGCAATAATCTTGAAATTAAATTTTGCTTCATCCTTAATGACTATATTCTTTATGAAAAAATGCCCATGGACCATCTATAACATGAATTCACTCAATTTAACAACCAATGGAGTCCTTGATGTTGAAATTCATTTTTTATTGATATTAATTGTTCAATCTAAAATTAGAGAGTGCCTCAAATGATTTCACATTAGCAATGCTCCTCTTTTGACTCCAAACACACTTTTTCACACATTCATCATAAAATTAACACATGTAGCTAAACAACCTATTATATTGATTGAATGAAGCAAGTATAAAAACCATTAAAACTCTAAATCCTTTTAAGTCCGTCAGTCAAAGGAGTCATTCATCATGGTTTGCATTTTATACAAATGTGAATTGATTTAATTCTCAAATCACGAGACATTCTAATCTCCTCATGTGAATTAGGCGCCCCTTATTGTTACCAGGACTTTTTTCATGCAATAACCTTGAAATTAAATTTTGCGTCATCCATAATGACTATATTCGTTATGAAAAAATGCCCATGGACGATCTATAACATGAATTCATTCAATTTAACAACCAATGGAGTCCTTGATCTTGAAATTCATTTTTTATTGATATTAATTGTTCAATCTAAAATTAGAGAGTGCCTCAAATGATTTGACATTAGCAATGCTCCTCCTTTGACTCCAAACACACTTTTTGACAAATTCATCATAAAATTAACACATGTAGCTAAACAACCTATTATATTGATTGAATGAAGCAAGTATAAAAACCATTAAAACTTTAAATCCTTTTAAGTCCGTCAGTCAAAGGTGTCATTCATCATGGTTTGCATTTTATACAAATGTGAATTGATTTAATTCTTAAATCACGAGACATTCTAATCTCCTCATGTGAATTAGGCGCCCCTTATTGTTACCAACACTTTTTTCATGCAATAACCTTGAAATTAAATTTTGCTTCATCCATAATGACTATATTCGTTATGAAAAAATGCCCATGGACGATCTATAACATGAATTCATTCAATTTAACAACCAATGGAGTCCTTGATCTTGAAATTCATTTCTTATTCATATTAATTGTGGAATTAAAAATTAAAGACAGCCTCCCATCATTTCTCATTAGCAATGCTCCTTTTTTGACTCCAAACACACTTTTTGACACATTGATCATGAAAGTAACACATGTGGCTAAACAACCTAGTATATTGATTGAATGAAACAAGTATAAACACCGTTACAGCTCTCAATCTATTTAAATCCGACAATGTAAACTGGTTTAATTCTTAAATCACGAGACATTCTAATCACCTCATGTGAATTAGGCTACTCTTAATGTTACTAGGACTTTTTTCATGCAATAATCTTGAAATTAAATTTTGCTTCATCCTTAATGACTATATTCTTTATGAAAAAATGCTCAGGGACGATCTATAACATGAATTCATTCAATTTAACAACCAATGGAGTCCTTGATGTTGAAATTCATTTTTTATTGATATTAATTGTTCAATCTAAAATTAGAGAGTGCCTCAAATGATTTCAATTTAGCAATGCTCCTCTTTTGACTCCAAACACACTTTTTGACACATTGATCATAAAATTAACACATGTAGCTAAACAACCTATTATATTGATTAAATCAAACAAGTGTAAAAACCATTAAAACTCTAAATCCATTTAAATCCGTCAGTCAAAGGAGTCATTCATCATGGTTTGCATTGTGTACAAATGTGAACTGATTTAATTTTTAAATCACGAGACATTCTAATCGCCTCATGTGAATTAGGCTCCTCTTATTGTTACCAAGACTTTTTTCATGCAATAACCTTTAAATTAAATTTTGCTTCATCCATAATGACTCTATTCGTTATGAAAAAATGTCCATGGACGATCTATAACATGAATTCATTCAATTTAACAACCGTTGGAGTCCTTGATCTTGAAATTCATTTCTTATTGATATTAATTGTGGAATTAAAAATTAAAGACAGCCTCCCATCATTTCTCATTAGCAATGCTCCTCTTTTGTCTCCAAACACACTTTTTGACACATTGATCACGAAAGTAACACATATGGCTAAACAGCCTAGTATATTGATTGAATCAAACAAGTATAAACACCATTACAGCTCTCAATCTACTTAAATCCATCAATTAAGGGAGTCATTAATTATGGTTTGCATTCCGTACAAATGTAAACCGGTTTAATTCTTAAATCACAAGACATTCTAATCACGTCATGTAAATTAGGCTCCTCTTAATGTTACTAGGTCTTTTTTCATGCAATAATCTTGAAATTAAATTTTGCTTCATCCTTAATGACTATATTCTTTATGAAAAAATGCCCATGGACCATCTATAACATGAATTCATTCAATTTAACAACCAATGGAGTCCTTGATGTTGAAATTCATTTTTTATTGACATTAATTGTTCAATTCAAAATTTGAGGGTGCCTCAATTGATTTCACATTTTGACTCCGAACACACTTTGACACATTGATCATAAAATTAACACATGTAGCTAAACAACCTATTATATTGATTGAATGAAACAAGTATAAAAAGCATTAAAACTCTAAATCCATTTAAATCCGTCAGTCAAAGGAGTCATTCATCTTGGTTTACATTGTGTACAAATCTGAACTGATTTAATTCTTAAATCACGAGACATTCTAATCGCCTCATGTGAATTCGGCTCCTCTTATTGTTACCAAGACTTTTTTCATGCATTAACCTTGAAATTAAATTTTGCTTCATCCATAATGACATTATTCGTTATGAAAAAATGCCCATGGACGATCTATAACATGAATTCATTCAATTTAACAACCAATGGGATCCTTAATCTTGAAATTCATTTCTTATTGATATTAATTGTGGAATTAAAAATTAAAGACAGCCTGCCATCATTTCTCATTAGCAATGCTCCTCTTTTGACTCCAAACACACTTTTTGACACATTGATCATGAAAGTAACACATGTGGCTAAACAACCTAGTATATTGATTGAATCAAGCAAGTATAAAAACCATTAAAACTCTAAATCCATTTAAATTCGTCAGTCAAAGGAGTCATTCATCATGGTTTGCATTTTGTACAAACGTGAATTGATTTAATTCTTAAATCACGAGACATTCTAATGTCCTCATGTGAATTAGGCGCCCCTTATTGTTACCAGGACTTTTTTCATACAATAACCTTGAAATTAAATTTTGCTTCATCCTTAATGACTATATTCGTTATGAAAAAAATGCCCATGGACCATTTATAACATGAATTCATTCAATTTAACAACCAATGGAGTCCTTGATGTTGAAATTTATTTTTTATTGATATTAATTGTTCAATTAAAATTAGAGAGTGCCTCAAATAATTTCACATTAGCAATGCTCCTCTTTTGACTCCAAACACACTTTTTGACACATTGATTATAAAATTAACACATGTAGCTAAACAACCTATTATATTGATTGAATGAAACAAGTATAAAAACCTTTAAAACTCAAAATCCATTTAAATCCGTCAGTCAAAGGAGTCATTCATCATGATTTCCATTCTGTACAAATGTTAACTAGTTTAATTCTTAAATCACGAGACATTCTAATCGCCTCATGTGAATTAGGCTCCTCCTATTGTTACCAGGACTTTTTTCATGCAATAACCTTGAAATGAAATTTTGCTGCATCCTTAATGACTATATTCGTTATGAAAAAAATGCCCATGGACCATCTATAACATGAATTCATTCAATTTAACAACCAATGGAGTCCTTGATCTTGAAATTAATTTCTTATTGATATTAATTGTGGAATTAAAAATTAAAGACAGCCTCCATCATTTCTCGTTAGCATTGCTCCTCTTTTGACTCCAAACACACTTTTTGACACATTGATCATGAATGTAACACATGTGGCTAAACAACCTAGTATATTGATTGAATCAAACAAGTATAAACACCATTACAGCTCTCAACCTATTTAAATCCGTCAATTAAGGGAGTCATTAATTATGGTTTGCATTCCGTACAAATGTAAACTGGTTTAATTCATAAATCACGAGACATTCTAATCACCTCATGTAAATTAGGCTCCTCATAATGCTAATAGGACTATTTTCATGCAATAATCTTAAAATTAAATTTTGCTTCATCCTTAATGACTATATTCTTTATGAAAAAATGCCCATGGACCATCTATAACATGAATTCATTCAATTTAACAACCAATGGAGTCCTTGATGTTGAAATTCATTTTTTATTGATATTAATTGTTCAATTCAAAATTAGAGAGTGCGTCAAATGATTTCACATTAGCAATGCTCCTCTTTTGACTCCAAACACACTTTTTGACACATTCATCATAAAATTGACACATGTAGCTAAACAACCTAGTATATTGATTGAATCAAGCAAGTATAAAAACCATTAAAACTCTAAATCCATTTAAATCCGTCAGTCAAAGGAGTCATTCATCATGGTTTGCATTTTGTACAAATGTGAATTGATTTAATTCTTAAATCACGAGACATTCTAATCTCTTCATGTGAATTAGGTGCCCCTTATTGCTACGAGGACTTTTTTCATGCAATAACCTTGAAATTAAATTTTGCTTCATTCTTAATGACTATATTCGTTATGAAAAAAATGCCCATGGACCATTTATAACATGAATTCATTCAATTTAACAACCAATGGATTCCTTGATGTTGAAATTCATTTTTTATTGATATTAATTGTTCAATTCAAAATTAGAGAGTGCCTGAAGTGATTTCACATTAGCACTGCTCCTCTTTTGACTCCAAACACACTTTTTGACACATTGATCATAAAATTAACACATGTAGCTAAACAACCTATTATATTGATTGAATCAAACAAGTATAAAAACCATTAAAACTCTAAATCCATTTAAATCCGTCAGTCAAAGGAGTCATTCATCATGGTTTGCATTGTGTACAAATGTGAACTGATTTATTTCTTAAATCACGAGACATTCTAATCCCCTCATGTGAATTAGGCTCCTCTGATTGTTACTAGGACTTTTTTCATGCAATAAGCTTGAAATTAAATTTTGCTACATCCTTAATGCCTATATTCTTTATGAAAAAAATGGCCATGGACCATCTATAACATGAATTCATTCAATTTAACAAGCAATGGAGTCCTTGATGTTGAAATTCATTTTTTATTAATATTAATTGTGCAATTCAAAATTAGAGAGTGCCTCAAATGATTTCACATTTTGACTCCAAACACACTTTTTGACACATTGATCATAAAATTAACACATGTAGCTAAACAACCTATTATATTGATTGAATCAAACAAGTATAAAAACCATTAAAACTCTAAATCCATTTAAATCCGTCAGTCACAGGAGTCATTTATCATGGTTTTCTTTCTGTACAAATGTGAACTGATTTAATTCTTAAATCACAAGAATTTCTAATTGCCTCATGTGAATTAGGCTCCTCTTATTGTTACCAGGACTTTTTTCATGCAGTAACCTTGAATTTAAATTTTGGTTCATCCTTAACGACTATATTCGTTGTGAAAAAAATGCCCATGGACCATCTATAACATGAATTCATTCAATTGACCAACCAATGGAGTCCTTTATCTTGAAATTCATTTCTTATTGATATTAATTGTCGAATTAAAAATTAAAGACAGCCTCCCATCATTTCTCATTAGCAATGCTCCTCTTTTCACTCCAAACACACTTTTTGACACATTGATCATGAAAGTAACACATGAGGCTAAACAACCTAGTATATTGATTGAATCAAACAAGTATAAACACCATTACAGCTCTCAATCTATTTAAATCCGTCAATCCAGGGAGTCATCAATTATGGTTTGCATTCCGTACAAATGTAAACTGGTTTAATTTTTAAATCACGAGACATTCTAATCACCTCATGTGAATTAGGCGCCTCTTATTGTTACTAGGACTTTTTTCCTGCAATAACCTTGAAATTAAATTTTGCTCCATCCTTAATGCCTATATTCTTTATGAAAAAAATGCCCATGGACCATCTATAACATGAATTCATTCAATTTAACAACCAATGGAGTCCTTGATGTTGAAATTCATTTTTATTGATATTAATTGTCCAATTCAAAATTAGAGAGTGCCTCAAATGATTTCACATTAGCAATGCTCGTCTTTTGACTCCAAACACACTTTTTGACACATTGATCATAAAATTAACACATGTAGCTAAACAACCATTTATATTGATTGAATCAAACAAGTATAAAAACCATTAAAACTCTAAATCCATTTAAATCCGTCAGTCAAAGGAGTCATTCATCATGGTTTGCATTGTATACAAATGTGAACTGATTTAATTCTTAAATCACGAGACATTCTAATCGCCTCATGTGAATTAGGCTCCTCTTATTGCTACCAAGACTTTTTTCATGCATTAACCTTGAAATTAAATTTTGCTTCATCCATAATGACTATATTCGTTATGAAAAAATGCCCATGGACGATCTATAACATGAATTCATTCAATTTAACAACCAATGAAGTCCTTGATCTTGAAATTCATTTCTTATTGATATTAATTATGGAATTAAAAATTAAAGACAGCCTCCCATCATTTCTCATTAGCAATGCTCCTTTTTCACTCCAAACACACTTTTTGACACATTGATGATGAAAGTAACACATGTGGCTAAACAAACTAGTATATTGATTGAATCAAACAAGTATAAACACCATTACAGGTCTCAATCTATTTAAATCCGTCAATTAAGGGAGTCATTAATTATGGTTTGCATTCCGTACAAATGTGAACTGGATTAATTCTTAAATCACGAGACATTCTAATCACCTCATGTGAATTGGGCTCCTCTTAATGTTACTAGGACTTTTTTCATGCAATAATCTTGAAATTAAATTTTGCTTCATCCTTAATGACTATATTCTTTATGAAAAAATGCCCATAGACCGTCTATAACATGAATTCATTCAATTTAACAACCAATGGAGTCCTTGATGTTGAAATTCATTTTTTATTGATATTAATTGTCCAAGTCAAAATTAGAGAGTGCCTCAAATGATTTCACATTAGCAATGCCCCTCTTTTGACTCCAAACACACTTTTTGACACATTGATCACAAAATTAACACATGTAGCTAAACAAACTATAATATAGATTGAATCAAACAAGTATAAAACCTTTAAAATTGTAAATCCATTTAAATCCGTCAGTCAAAGGAGTCATTCATCATGGTTTGCATTTTGTACAAATGAGAATTGATTTAATTCTTAAATCACGAGACATTCTAATCTCCTCATGTGAATTAGGCGCCCCTTATTGTTACCAGGACGTTTGTCATGGAATAACCTTGAAATTAAATTTTGCTTCATCCTTAATGACTATATTCATTATGAAAAAAATGCTCATGCACCATTTATAACATGAATTCATTCAATTTAACAATCAACGGAGTCCTTGATGTTGAAATTTATTTTTTATTGATATTAATTGTTCAATTAAAATTAGAGAGTGCCTCAAATGATTTCACATCAGCAATGCTCCTCTTTTGACTCCAAACACACTTTTTGACACATTGATCATAAAATTAACACATGTAGCTAAACAACCTATTATATTGATTGAATGAAACAAGTATAAAAACCTTTAAAACTCTAAATCCATTTAAATCCGTCAGTCAAAGGAGTCATTCATCATAATTTGCATTCTGTACAAATGTGAACTGGTTTAATTCTTAAATCACGAGACATTCTAATCGCCTCATGTGAATTAGGCTCCTCTTATTGTTACCAGGACTTTTTTCATGCAATAACCTTGAAATGAAATTTTGCTTCATCCTTAATGACTATATTCGTTATGATAAAAATGCCCATGGACCATCTATAACATGAATTCATTCAATTTAACAACCAATAGAGTCCTTGATCTTGAAATTCATTTCTTATTGATATTAATTGTGGAATTAAAAATTCCAGATAGCCTCCCATCATTTCTCATTAGCAATGCTCCTCTTTTGACTCCAAACACACTTTTTGACACATTGATCATGAAAGTAACACATTTAGCTAAACAACTTAGTATATTGATTGAATCAAACAAGTATAAACAACATTACAGCTCTCAATCTATTTAAATCCGTCAATTAAGGGAGTCATTAATTATGGTTTGCATTCCGTACAAATGTAAACTGGTTTAAATCTTAAATCACCAGACATTCTAATCACCTCATGTGAATTAGGCTCCCCTTATTGTTACTAGGACATTTTTCATGCAATAACCTTGAAATTAAATTTTGCTTCATCCTTAATGACTATATTCGTTATGAAAAAGATGCCCATGGACCATCTATAACATGAATTCATTCAATTTAACAACCAATGGAGTCCTTTATGTTGAAATTCATTTTTTATTGACATTAATTGTTCAATTCAAAATTAGAGAGTGCCTCAATTGATTTCACATTAGCAATGCTCCTCTTTTGACTCCAAACACACTTTTTGACAAATTCATCATAAAATTAACACATGTAGCTAAACAACCTATTATATTGATTGATTCAAACAAGTATAAAAACCATTAATACTCTAAAACCATTTAAAGCCGTCAGTCAAAGGAGTCATTCATCATGGTTTGCATTGTGTACAAATGTTAATTGATTTAATTCTTAAATCACGAGACATTCTAATCACCTCATGTGAATTAGGCTCCTCTTATTGTTACCAACACTTTTTGCATGCAATAACCTTGAAATTAAATTTTGCTTCATCCTTAATGACTATATTCTTTATGAAAAAAATGCCCATGGACCATCGATGACATGAATTCATTCAATTTATCAACCAATGGAGTCCTTGATATTGAAATTCATTTTTTATTGATATTAATTGTTCTATTCAAAATTAGAGGGTAACTCAAATGATTTCACATTAGCAATCTCCTCTTTTGACTCCTAACACACTTTTTGACACATTGATTATGAAATTAACACATGTAGCTAAACAACCTATTATATTGATTGAATCAAACAAGTATAAAAACCATTAAAACTCTAAATCCATTTCAATCCGTCAGTCAAAGGAGTCATTCATCATGGTTTGCATTGTGTACAAATGTGAACTGATTTAATTCTTAAATCACGATACTTTCTAATCGCCTCATGTGAATTAGGCTCCACTTATTGTTACCAGGACTTTTTTCATGCAATAACGTTTAAATTAAATTTTGCTTCATCCTTAACGACTATATTCGTTATGAAAAAAATGCCCATGGACTATCTATAACATGAATTCATTCAATTTAACAACCAATGGAGTCCTTGAACTTGAAATACATTTCTTATTGATATTAATTGTGGAATTAAAAATTAGAGACAGCCTCCCATCATTTCTCATTAACAATGCTCCTCTTTTCACTCCAAACACACTTTTTGACACATTGATCATGAAAGTAACACATGTGGCTAAACAACCTAGTATATTGATTGAATCAAACAAGTATAAACACCATTACAGCTCTCAATCTATTTAAATCCATCAATCAAGGGGGTCATTCATTATGGTTTGCATTGCGTACAAATGTGAACTGGTTTAATTCTTAAATTACGAGATATTCTAATCAACTCATGTGAATTAGGCTCCTCTTATTGTTGCTAGGACTTTTTTCATGCAATAACCTTGAAATTAAATTTTGCTTCATGCTTAATGACTATATTCGTTATGAAAGAAATGCCCATGGACCATATATAACATGAATTCATTCAATTTAACAACCAATGGAGTCCTTGATCTTGAAATTCATTTCTTATTGATATTAATTGTGGAATTAAAAATTAGAGACAGCCTCCCATCATTTCTCATTAGCAATGCTCCTCTTTTGACTCCAACCACACTTTTTGACACATTGATCATGAAAGTAACACATGTGGCTACACAACCTAGTATATTCATTGAATCAAACAAGTATAAACACCATTACAGCTCTCAATCTATTTAAATCCATCAATCAAGGGAGTCATTCATTATGGTTTCCATTGTGTACAAATGTGAACTGGTTTAATTCTTAAATGACGAGATATTCTAATCACCTCATGTGAATTAGGCTCCTCTTATTGTTACTAGGACTTTTTTCATGCAATAACCTTGAAATTAAATTTTGCTTCATCCTTAATGACTATATTCTTTATGAAAAAAATGCCCATGGACTTTCTATAACATGAATTCATTCAATTTAACAACCAATGGAGTCCTTGATGTTGAAATTCATTTTTTATTGATATTAATTTTTCAATTCAAAATTTAAGAGTGCCTCAAATGAATTCACATTAGCAATGCTCCTCTTTTGACTCCAAACACACTTTTTGACACATTGATCATAAAATTAACACATGTAGCTAAACAACCTATTATATTGATTGAATCAAACAAGTATAAAAACCATTAAAACTCTAAATCCATTTAAATTCGTCAGTCAAAGGAGTCATTCATCATGCTTTGCATTGTGTACAAATATGAACTGATTTAATTCTCAAATCACGAGACATTCTAATCGCCTCATGTGCATTAGGCTCCTCTTATTGTTACCAAGACTTTTTTCATACAATAACCTTGAAATTAAATTTTGCTTCATCCATAATGACTATATTCGTTATGAAAAAATGCCCATGGATGATCTATAACATGAATTCATTCAATTTAACAACCAATGGAGTCCTTGATCTTGAAATTCATTTCTTATTGATATTAATCGTGGAATTAAAAATTAAAGACAGCCTCCCATCATTTCTCATTAGCAATGCTCCTCTTTTGACCCCAAACACAATTTTTGACACATTGATCATGAAAGTAACACATGTGGCTAAACAACCTAGTATATTGATTGATTCAAACAAGTATAAACACCATTACAGCTCTCAATCTACTTAAATCCATCAATCAAGGGAGTCATTCATTATGGATTGCATTCCGTACAAATGTGAACTGGATTAATTCTTAAATCACGAGATATTTTAATCACCTCATGTGAATTAGGCTCCTCTTCCTGTTACTAGGAATTTTTTCATGCAATAACCTTGAAATTAAATTTTGCTTCATCCTTAATGACTATTTTTTATGAAAAAAATGCCCATGGACCATCTATAACATGAATTCATTCAATTTAACAACCAATGGAGTCCTTGATGTTGAAATTCATTTTTTATTGATATTAATTGTTCAATTAAAATTAGAGAGTGCCTCAAATGATTTCACATTAGCAATGCTCCTCTTTTGACTCCAAACACACTTTTTGACACATTGATCAGAAAATTAACACATGTAGCTGAACAACCTATTATATTGATTGAATCAAACAAGTATAAAAACCATTAAAACTCTAAATCCATTTAAATTCGTCAGTCAAAGGAGTCATTCATCATGGTTTGCATTGTGTACAAATGTGAACTGATTTAATTCTTAAATCACGAGACATTCTAATCACCTCATGTGAATTAGGCTCCGCTTATTGTTACGAGGACTTTTTTCATGCAATAACCTTGAAATTAAATTTTGCTTCATCCTTAATGCCTATATTCTTTATGAAAAAAATGGCCATGGACCATCTATAACATGAATTCATTCAATTTAACAAGCAATGGAGTCCTCGATGTTGAATTTCATTTTTTATTAATATTAATTGTGCAATTCAAAATTAGAGAGTGCCTCAAATGATTTCACATTTTGACTCCAAACACACTTTTTGACACATTGATCATAAAATTAACACATGTAGCTAAACAACCTATTATATTGATTGAATTAAAAAAGTATAAAAACCATTAAAACCTTAAATCCATTTAAATCCGTCAGTCAAAGGAGTCATTCATCATGGTTTTCATTCTGTACAAATGTGAACTGATTTAATTCTTAAATCATGAGACTTTCTAATTGCCTCATGTGAATTAGGCTCCTCTTATTGTTACCAGAACTTTTTTCATGCAATAACCTTGAAATTAAATTTTGCTTCATCCTTAATGACTATATTCTTTATGAAAAAATGCCCATGGACTATCTATAACATGAATTCATTCAATTTAATAACCAATGGAGTCCTTGATGTTGAAATTCATTTTTATTGATATTAATTGTCCAATTCAAAATTAGAGAGTGCCTCAAATGATTTCACATTAGCAATGCTCGTCTTTTGACTCCAACCACACTTTTTGACACATTCATCATAAAATTAACACATGTAGCTACACAACCTATTATATTGATTGAATCAAACAAGTATAAAAAACCATTAAAACTCTAAATCCATTTAAATCCGTTAGTCAAAGGAGTCATTCATCATGGTTTGCATTGTATACGAATGTGAACTGATTTAATTCTTAAATCACGAGACATTCTAATCGCCCCATGTGAATTAGGCTCCTCTTATTGTTACCAAGACTTTTTTCATGCAATAACCTTGAAATTAAATTTTGCTTCATCCATAATGACTATATTCGTTATGAAAAAATGCCCATGGACGATCTATAACATGAATTCATTCAATTTAACAACCAATGAAGTCCTTGATATTGAAATTCATTTCTTATTGATATTAGTTATGGAATTAAAAATTAAAGACAGCCTGCCATCATTTCTCATTAGCAATGCTCCTCTTTTGACTCCAAACACACTTTTTGACACATTGATCATAAAAGTAACACATGTGGCTAAACAAACTAGTATATGGATTGAATCAAACAAATATATACACCATTACAGCTCTCAATCTATTTAAATCCGTCAATTAAGGGAGTCATTAATTATGGTTTGCATTCCGTACAAATGTAACCTGGTTTCATTCTTAAATCATGAGACATTCTAATCACCTCATGTGTATTAGGATGCTCTTAATGTTACTAGGACCTTTTTTATGCAATAATCTTGAAATTAAATTTTGCTTCATCCTTAATGACTATATTCTTTATGAAAAAATGCCCATGGACTATCTATAACGTGAATTCAGTCAATTTAACAACCAATGGAGTCCTTGATGTTCAAATTCATTTTTTAATGATATTAATTGTTCAATTCCAAATTAGAGAGTGCCTCAAATGATTTCACATTAGCAATGCTCCTCTTTTGACTCCAAACACACTTTTTGACACATTCATCATAAAATTAACACATGTAGCTAAACAACCTATTATATTGATTGAATCAAGCAAGTATAAAAACCATTAAACCTCTAAATCCATTTAAATCCCTCAGTCAAAAGAGTCATTCATCATGGTTTGCATTTTGTACAAATGTGAATTGATTTAATTCTTAAATCACGAGGCATTCTAATCTCCTCATGTGAATTAGGCGCCCCTTATTCTTACGAGGACTTTTTTCATGTAATAACCTTGGAATTAAATTTTGCTTCATCCTTAATGACTATATTCGTTATGAAAAAAATGCCCATGGACCATTTATAACATGAATTCATTCAATTTAACAACCAATGGAGTCCTTGATGTTGAAATTTATTTTTTATTGATATTAATTGTTCAATTAAAATTAGAGAGTGCCTCAAATGATTTCACATTAGCAATGCTCCTCTTTTGACTCCAAACACACTTTTTGACACATTGATTATAAAATTAACACATGTAGCTAAACAACCTATTATATTGATTGAATGAAACAAGTATAAAAACCTTTAAAACTCTAAATCCATTTAAATCCGTCAGTCAAAGGAGTCATTCATCATGATTTCCATTCTGTACAAATGTAAACTGATTTAATTCATAAATCACGAGACATTCTAATCGCCTCATGTGAATTAGGCTCCTCTTATTGTTACTAGGACTTTTTTCATGCAATAACCTTGAAATGAAATTTTGCTTCATCCTTAATGACTATATTCGTTATCAAAAAAATGCCCATGGACCATCTATAACTTGAATTCATTCAATTTAACAACCAATGGAGTCCTTGATCTTGAAATTAATTTCTTATTGATATTAATTGTGGAATTAAAAATTAAAGACAGCCTCCCATCATTTCTCGTTAGCAATGCTCCTCTTTTGACTCCAAACACACTTTTTGACACATTGATCATGAAAGTAACACATGTGGCTAAACAACCTAGTATATTGATTGAATCAAACAAGTATAAACACCATTACAGCTCTCAATCTATTTAAATCTGTCAATTAAGGGAGTCATTAATTATGGTTTGCATTCCGTACAAATGTAAACTGGTTTAATTCTTAAATCACGAGACATTCTAATCACCTCATGGAAATTAGGCTCCTCATAATGTTACTAGGACTTTTTTCATGCAATAATCTTGAAATTAAATTTTTCTTTATCCTTAATGACTATATTCTTTATGGAAAAATGCCCATGGACCATCTATAACATGAATTCATTCAATTTAACAACCAATGGAGTCCTTGATGTTGAAATTCATTTTTTATTGATATTAATTGTCCAATTCAAAATTAGAGAGTGCCTCAAATGATTTCACATTAGCAATGCTCCTCTTTTGACTCCAAACACACTTTTTGACACATTGATCATAAAATTAACACATGTAGCTAAACAACCTATTATATTGATTGAATCAAACAAGTATAAAAACCATTAAAACGCTAAATCCATTTAAATCCGTCAGTCAAAGGAGTCACTCATCATGGTTTGCATTGTGTACAAATGCGAACTGATTTAATTCTCAAATCACGAGCCTTTCTAATTGCCTCATGTGAATTAGGCTCCTCTTATTGTTCCCAGGACTTTTTTCATGCAATAACCTGGAAATTAAATTTTGCTTCATCCTTAACGACTATATTCGTTATGAAAAAAATGCCCATGTACCATCTATAACATGAATTCATTCAATTTAACAACCAATGGAGTCCTTGATCTTGAAATTCATTTCTTATTGATATTAATTGTGGAATTAAAAATTAGAGACAACCTCCCATCATTTCACATTACCAATGCTCCTCTTTTGACTCCAAACACACTTTTTGACACATTCATCATAAAATTAACACATGTAGCTAAACAACCTAGTATATTGATTGAATCAAGCAAGTATAAAAACCATTAAAACTCTAAATCCATTTAAATCCGTCAGTCAAAGGAGTCATTCATCATGGTTTGCATTTTGTACAAATGTGAATTGATTTAATTCTGAAATCACGAGACATTCTAATCTCCTCATGTGAATTAGGCGCCCCTTATTGCTACCAGGACATTTTTCATGCAATAACCTTGAAATTAAATTTTGCTTCATTCTTAATGACTATATTCGTTATGAAAAAAATGCCCATGGACCATCTATAACATGAATTCATTCAATTTAACAACCAATGGAGTCCTTGATGTTGAAATTCATTTTTATTGATATTAATTGTCCAATTCAAAATTAGAGAGTGCCTCAAATGATTTCACATTAGCAATGCTCCTCTTTTGACTCCAAACACACTTTTTGACACATTGATCATAAAATTAACAAATGTAGCTAAACAACCTATTATATTGATTGAATCAAACTAGTATAAAAACCATTAAAACTCTAAATCCATTTAAAACCGTCAGAGAAAGGACTCATTCATCATGGTTTGCATTGTATACAAATGTGAACTGATTTAATTCTTAAATCACGAGACATTCTAATCGCCTCATGTGAATTAGGCTCCTCTTATTGTCACCAAGACTTTTTTCATGCAATAACCTTGAAATTAAATTTTGCTTCATCCATAAGGACTATATTCGTTATGAAAAAATGCCCATGGACGATCTATAACATGAATTCATTCAATTTAACAACCAATGGAGTCCTTGATCTTGAAATTCATTTCTTATTGATATTAATTTTCGAATTAAAAATTAAAGACAGCCTCCCATCATTTCTCATTAGCAATGCTCCTTTTTTGACTCCAATCACACTTTTTGACACATTGATCATGAAAGTAACACATGTGGCTAAACAAACTAGTATATTGATTGAATCAAACAAGTATAAACACCATTACAGCTCTCAATCTATTTAAATCCATCAATTAAGGGTGTCATTAATTATGGTTTGCATTCCGTACAAATGTAAACTGGTTTAATTCTTAAATCACGAGACATTCTAATCACCTCATGTGAATTAGACTCCTCTTAATGTTACTAGGACTTTTTTCATGCAATAATCTTGAAATTAAATTTTGCTTCATCCTTAATGACTATATTCTTTATGAAAAAATGCCCATGGACCATCTATAACATGAATTCATTCAATTTAACAACCAATGGAGTCCTTGATGTTGAAATTCATTTTTTATTGATATTAATTGTCCAATTCAAAATTAGAGAGTGCCTCAAATGATTTCACATTACCAATGCTCCTCTTTTGACTCCAAACACACTTTTTGACACATTGATCAGAAAATTAACACATGTAGCTAAACAACCTATTATATTGATTGAATCAAACAAGTATAAAAACCATTAAAACGCTAAATCCATTTAAATCTGTCAGTCAAAGGAGTCATTCATCATGGTTTGCATTGTGTACAAATGCGAACTGATTTATTTCTCAAATCACGAGCCTTTCTAATTGCCTCATGTGAATTAAGCTGCTCTTATAGTTCCCAGGACTTTTTTCATGCAATAACCTTGAAATTAAATTTTGCTTCATCCTTAACGAGTATATTCGTTATGAAAAAAATGCCCATGTACCATCTATAACATGAATTCATTCAATTTAACAACGAATAGACTCCTTGATCTTGAAATTCATTTCTTATTGATAATAATTGTGGAATTAAAAATTAGAGACGGCCTCCCATCATTTCTCATTAGCAATGCTCCTCTTTTGACTCCAAACACACTTTTTGACACATTGATCATGAAAGTAACACATGTGGCTAAACAACCTAGTATATTGATTGAATCAAACAAGTATAAACACCATTACAGCTCTCAATCTATTTAAATCCGTCAATTAAGGGAGTCATTAATTATGGTTTGCTTTCCGTACAAATGTAAACTGGTTTAATTCTTAAATCACGAGACATTCTAATCACCTCACGGAAATTAGGCTCCTCATAATGTTACTAGGACTTTTTTCATGCAATAATCTTGAAATTAAATTTTTCTTCATCCTTAATGACTATATTCTTTATGAAAAAATGCCCATGGACCATCTATAACATGAATTCATTCAATTTAACAACCAATGGAGTCCTTGATGTTGAAATTCATTTTTTATTGATATTAATTGTTCAATTCCAAATTAGAGAGTGCCTCAAATGATTTTACATTAGCAATGCTCCACTTTTGACTCCAAACACACTTTTTGACACATTCATCATAAAATTAACACATGTAGCTAAACAACCTATTATATTGATTGAATCAAGCAACTATAAAAAACATTAAAACTCTAAATCCATTTAAATCCGTCAGTCAAAGGAGTCATTCATCATGGTTTGCATTTTGTACAAATGTGAATTGATTTAATTCTTAAATCACGAGGCATTCTAATCTCCTCATGTGAATTAGGCGCCCCTTATTGCTAACAGGACTTTTTTTAGGCAATAACCTTGAAATTAAATTTTGGTTCATCCTTAATGACTATATTCTTTATGAAAAAAATGCCCATGGACCATCTATAACATGAATTCATTCAATTTAACAACAAATGGAGTCCTTGATGTTGAAATTCATTTTTATTGATATTAATTGTCCAATTCAAAATTAGAGAGTGCCTCAATTGATTTCACATTAGCAATGCTCGTCTTTTGACTCCAAACACACTTTTTGACACATTCATCATAAAATTAACACATGTAGCTAAACAACATATTATATTGATTGAATCAAACAAGTATAAAAACCATTAAAACTCTAAATCCATTTAAATCCGTCAGTCAAAGGAGTAATTCATCATGGTTTGCATTGTATACGAATGTGAACTGATTTAATTCTTAAATCACGAGACATTCTAATCGCCCCATGTGAATTAGGCTCCTCTTATTGTTACCAAGACTTTTTTCATGCAATAACCTTGAAATTAAATTTTGCTTCATCCATAATGACTATATTTGTTATGAAAAAAATGCCCATCGACGATCTATAACATGAATTCATTCAATTTAACAACCAATGAAGTCCTTGATCTTGAAATTCATTTCTTATTGATATTAATTATGGAATTAAAAATTAAAGACAGCCTCCCATCATTTCTCATTAGCAATGCTCCTCTTTTGACTCCAAACACACTTTTTGACACATTGATCATAAAAGTAACACATGTGGCTAAACAAACTAGTATATGGATTGAATCAAACAAATATATACACCATTACAGCTCTCAATCTATTTTAATCCGTCAATTAAGGGAGTCATTAATTATGGTTTGCATTCCGTACAAATGTAAACTGGTTTAATTCTTAAATCATGAGACATTCTAATCACCTCATGTGAATTAGGCTGCTCTTAATGTTACGAGGAGTTTTTAATGCAATAGTCTTGAAATTAAATTTTGCTTCATCCTTAATGACTATAATCTTTATGAAAAAATGCCCATGGACTATCTATAACGTGAATTCAGTCAATTTAACAACCAATGGAGTCCTTGATGTTGAAATTCATTTTTTATTGATATTAATTGTTCAATTAAAAATTAGAGAGTGCCTCAAATGATTTCACATTAGCAATGCTCCTCTTTTGACTCCAAACACACTTTTTGACACATTCATCATAAAATTAACACATGTAGCTAAACAACCTATTATATTGCTTGAATCAAGCAAGTATAAAAACCATTAAAACTCCAAATCCATTTAAATCCGTCAGTCAAAGGAGTCATTCATCATGGTTTGCATTTTGTACAAATGTGAATTGATTTAATTCTTAAATCACGAGACATTCTAATCTCCTCATGTGAATTAGGCCCCCCTTATTGCTACCAGGAATTTTTTCATGCAATAACCTTGAAATTAAATTTTCCTTCATCCTTAATGACTATATTCGTTATGAAAAAAATGCCCATGGACCATTTATAACATGAATTCATTCAATTTAACAACCAATGGATTCCTTGATGTTGAAATTCATTTTTTATTGATATTAATTGTTCAATTCAAAATTAGAGAGTGCCTTAATTGATTTCACATTAGCAATGCTCCTCTTTTGACTCCAAACACACTTTTTGACACATTGATCATAAAATTAACACATGTAGCTAAACAACCTATTATATTGATTAAATCAAACAAGTATAAAAACCTTTAAAACTCTAAATACATTTAAATCCGTCAGTCGAAGGAGTCATTCATCATGATTTGCATTTTGTACTAATGTGAACTGATTTAATTCTTAAATCACGAGACATTCTGATCACCTCATGTGAATTAGGCTCCTCTAATTGTTACCAGGACTTTTTTCATGCAATAACCTTGAAATTAAATTTTGCTACATCCTTAATGCCTATATTCTTTATGAAAAAAATGACCATGGACCATCTATAACATGAATTCGTTCAATTTAACAAGCAATGGAGTCCTTGATGTTGAAATTCATTTTTTATTAATATTAATTGTGCAATTCAAAATTAGAGAGTGCCTCAAATGATTTCACATTAGCAATGCTCCTCTTTTGAATCCAAACACACTTTTTGACACATTGATTATAAAATTAACACATGTAGCCGAACAACCTATTATATTGATTGAATGAAACAAGTATAAAAACAATTAAAACTCTAAATCCATTTAAATTTGTCAGTCAAAGGAGTCATTCATCATGATTTCCATTCTGTACAAATGTAAACTGGTTTAATTCTTAAATCACGAGACATTCTAATCGCCTCATGTGAATCAGGCTCCTCTTATTGTTACCAGGACTTTTTTCATGCAATAACCTTGAAATGAAATTTTGCTTCATCCTTAATGACTATATTCGTTATGAAAAAAATGCCCATGGACCATCTATAACTTGAATTCATTCAATTTAACAACCAATGGAGTCCTTGATCTTGAAATTAATTTCTTATTGATATTAATTGTGGAATTAAAAATTCAAGACAGCCTCCCATCATTTCTCGTTAGCAATGCTCCTCTTTTGACTCCAAACACACTTTTTGACACATTGATCATGAAAGTAACACATGTGGCTAAACAACCTACTATATTGATTGAATCAAACAAGTATAAACACCATTACAGCTCTCAATCTATTTAAATCTGTCAATTAAGGGAGTCATTAATTATGGTTTGCTTTCCGTACAAATGTAAACTGGTTTAATTCTTAAATCACGAGACATTCTAATCACCTCATGGAAATTAGGCTCCTCATAATGTTACTAGGACTTTTTTCATGCAATAATCTTGAAATTAAATTTTTCTTCATCCTTAATGACTATATTCTTTATGAAAAAATGCCCATGGACCATCTATAACATGAATTCATTCAATTTAACAACCAATGGAGTCCTTGATCTTGAAATTCATTTCTTATTGATATTAATTGTGGAATTAAAAATTAGAGACAGCCTCCCATCATTTCACATTAGCAATGCTCCTCTTTTGACTCCAAACACACTTTTTGACACATTGATCATAAAATTAACACATGTAGCTAAACAACCTAGTATATTGATTGAATCAAGCAAGTATAAAAACCATTGAAACTCTAAATCCATTTAAATCCGTCAGTCAAAGGAGTCATTCATCATGGTTTGCATTTTGTACAAATGTGAATTGATTTAATTCTGAAATCACGAGACATTCTAATCTCCTCATGTGAATTAGGCACCCCTTATTGCTACCAGGACTTTTTTCATGCAATAACCTTGAAATTAAATTTTGCTTCATTCTTAATGACTATATTCGTTATGAAAAAAATGCCCAAGGACCATTTATAACATGAATTCATTCAATTTAACAACCAATGGATTCCTTGATGTTGAAATTCATTTTTTATTGATATTAATTGTTCAATTCAAAATTAGAGAGTGCCTTAATTGATTTCACATTAGCAATGCTCCTCTTTTGACTCCAAACACACTTTGTGACACATTGATCATAAAATTAACACATGTAGCTAAACAACCTATTATATTGATTGAATCAAACAAGTATAAAAACCGTTAAAACTCTAAATCCATTTAAATCCGTCAGTCGAAGGAGTCATTCATCATGGTTTGCATTGTGTACAAATGTGAACTGATTTAATTCTTAAATCACAAGACATTCTGATCACCTCATGTGAATTAGGCTCCTCTAATTGTTACCAGGACTTTTTTCATGCAATAACCTTGAAATTAAATTTTGCTACATCCTTAATGCCTATATTCTTTATGAAAAAAATGACCATGGACCATCTATAACATGAATTCATTCAATTTAACAAGCAATGGAGTCCTTGATGTTGAAATTCATTTTTTATTAATATTAATTGTGCAATTCAAAATTAGAGAGTGCCTCAAATGATTTCACATTTTGACTCCAAACACACTTTTTGACATATTGATCATAAAATTAACACATGTAGCAAAACAACCTATTATATTGATTGAATCAAACAAGTATAAACACCATTACAGTTCTCAATCTATTTAAATCCGTCAATCAAGGGAGTCATCAATTATGGTTTGCATTCCGTACAAATGTAAACTGGTTTAATTCTTAAATCACGAGACATTCTAATCACCTCATGTGAATTAGGCTCCTCTTATTGTTACTAGGACTTTTTTCATGCAATAACCTTGAAATTAAATTTTGCTCCATCCTTAATGCCTATATTCTTTATGAAAAAAATGCCCATGGACCATCTATAACATGAATTCATTCAATTTAACAACCAATGGAGTCCTTGATGTTGAAATTCATTTTTTATTGATATTAATTGTCCAATTCAAAATTAGAGAGTGCCTTAAATGATTTCACATTAGCAATGCTGCTCTTTTGACTCCAAACACACTTTTTGACACATTGATCATAAAATTAACACATGTAGCTAAACAAACTATTATATTGATTGAATCAAACAAGTATAAAAACCATTAAAACGCTAAATCCATTTAAATCCATCAGTCAAAGGAGTCATTCATCATGGTTTGCATTGTGCACAAATGCGAACTGATTTAATTCTCAAATCACGAGCCTTTCTAATCGCCTCATGTGAATTAGGCTCCTCTCATTGTTCCCAAGACTTTTTTCATGCAACAACCTTGAAATTAAATTTTGCTTCATCGTTAACGACTATATTCGCTATGAAAAAAATTCCCATGTACCATCTATGACATGAATTCATTCAATTTAACAACCAATGGAGTCCCTGATCTTGAAATTCATTTCTTATTGATATTAATTGTGGAATTAAAAATTAGAGACAGCCTCCCATCATTTCTTATTAGCAATGCTCCTCTTTTGACTTGAAACACACTTTTTGACACATTGATCATGAAAGTAACACATGTGGCTAAACAACCTAGTATATTGATTGAATCAAACAAGTATAAACACCATTACAGCTCTCAATCTATTTAAATCCATCAATCAAGGGAGTCATTCATTATGGTTTGCATTACGTACAAATGTGAACTGGTTTAATTCTAAATCACGAGATATTCTAAGCACCTCATGTGAATTAGACTCCTCTTATTGTTACTAGGACTTTTTTCATGCAATAACCTTGAAATTAAATTTTGCTCCATCCTTAATGCCTATATTCTTTATGAAAAAAAATGCCCATGGACCATCTATAACATGAATTCATTCAATTTAAAAACCCATGTAGTCCTTGATGTTGAAATTCATTTTTTATTGATATTAATTGTCCAATTCAAAATTAGAGAGTGCCTCAAATGATTTCACATTAGCAATGCTCCTCTTTTGACTCCATACACACTTTTTGAGACATTGATCATAAAATTAACACATGTAGCTAAACAACCTATTATATTGATTGAATCAAAAAAGTATAAAAACCATTAAAACGCTAAATCCATTTAAATCCGTCAGTCAAAGGAGTCATTCATGATGGTTTGCATTGTGTACAAATGCGAATTGATTTAATTCTGAAATCACCAGCCTTTCTAATTGCCTCATCTGAATTAGGCTCCTCTTGTTGTTACCAGGACTTTTTTCATGCAATAACCTTGAAATTAAATTTTGCTTCATCCTTAACGACTATATTCGTTATGAAAAAAATGCCCATGGACCGTCTATAACATGAATTCATTCAATTTAACAACCAATGGAGTCCTTGATCTTGAAATTTATTTCTTATTGATATTAATTGTGGAATTAAAAAATAGAGACAGCCTCACATCATTTCTCATTAGCAATGCTTCTCTTTTGACTCCAAACACACTTTTTGACACATTAATCATGAAAGTAACACATGTGGCTACACAACCTAGTATATTGATTGAATCAAACAAGTATAAACAATTTTACATCTCTCAATCTATTTAAATCCATCATTCAAGGGAGTCATTCATTATGGTTTGCATTGCGTACAAATGTGAACTGGTTTAATTCTAAATCATGAGATATTCTAATCACCTCATGTGAATTAGGCTCCTCTTCTTGTTACTAGGACGTTTTTCATGCAATAACCTTGAAATCAAATTTTGCTTCATCCTTAATGACTATATTCTTTATGAAAAAAATGCCCATCGACCATCTATAACATGAATTCATTCAATTTAACAACCAATGGAGTCCTTGATGTTGAAATTCATTTTTTATTGACATTAATTGTTCAATTCAAAATTAGAGAGTGCCTCAATTGATTTCACATTAGCAATGCTCCTCTTTTGACTCCAAACACACTTTTTGACACATTGATCATGAAAGTAACACATGTGGCTAAACAACCTAGTATATTGATTGAATCAAACAAGTATAAACACCATTACAGCTCTCAATCTATTTAAATCCGTCAATTAAGGGAGTCATTAATTATGGTTTGCATTCCGTACAAATGTAAACTGGTTTAATTCTTCAATCACGAGGCATTCTAATCACCACATGTAAATTAGGCTCCTCTTAATGTTACTAGGACTTTTTTCATGCAATAATCTTGAAATTAAATTTTGCTTCATCCTTAATGACTATATTCTTTATGAAAAAAATGCCCATGGACCATCTATAACATGAATTCATTCAATTTAACAACCAATGGAGTCCTTGATGTTGAAATTCATTTTTTATTGATATTCATTGTTCAATTAAAATTAGTGAGTGCCTCAAATGATTTCACATTAGCAATGCTCCTCTTTTGACTCCAAACATACTTTTTGACACATTGATCATTAAAGTAACACATGTAGCTAAACAACCTATTATATTGATTGAATCAAACAAGTATAAAAACCATTAAAACTCTAAATCCATTTAAATCCGTCAGTCAAAGGAGTCATTTATCATGGTTTGCATTGTGTACAAATGTGAACTGGTTTAATTCCTAAATCACGAGACACTCTAATCGCCTCATGTGCATTAGGCTCCTCTTATTGTTTCCAAAACGTTTTTCATGCAATAACCTTGAAATTAAATTTTGCTTCATCCATAATGACTATATTCGTTATGAAAAAATGCCCATGGATGATCTATAACATGAATTCATTCAATTTAACAACCAATGGAGTCCTTGATCTTGAAATTCATTTCTTAATGATATTAATCGTGGAATTAAAAATTAAAGACAGCCTCCCATCATTTCTCATTAGCAATGCTCCTCTTTTGACTCCAAACACAATTTTTGACACATTGATCATGAAAGTAACACATGTGGCTAAACAACCTAGTATATTGATTGATTCAAACAAGTATAAACACCATTACAGCTCTCAATCTACTTAAATCCATCAATCAAGGGAGTCATTCATTATGGATTGCATTCCGTACAAATGTGAACTGAATTAATTCTTAAATCACGAGATATTCTAATCACCTCATGTGAATTAGGCTCCTCTTCTTGTTACTAGGACTTTTTTCATGCAATAACCTTGAAATGAAATTTTGCTTCATCCTTAAAAACTATATTCGTTATGAAAAAAATGCCCATGGACCATCTATAACATGAATTCATTCAATTTAACAACCAATGGAGTCCTTGATCTTGAAATTCATTTCTTATTGATATTAATTGTGGAATTAAAAATTATAGACAGCCTCCCATCATTTCTCATTAGCAATGCTCCTCTTTTGACTCCAAACAAACTTTTTGACACATTGATCATGAAAGTAACACCTGTGGCTAAACAACCTAGTATATTGATTGAATCAAACAAGTATAAACACCATTACAACACTAAATCTATTTAAATCCATCAATCAAGGGAGTCATTCATCATGGTATGCATTCTGTACAAATGTGAACTGGTTTAATGCTTTAAATCACAAGACATTCTAATCACCTCATGTGAATTAGGCTCCTCTTATTATTACTACGACTTTTTTCAGGCAGTAACCTTGAAATTAAATTTTGCTTCATCCTTAATGGCTATTTTCTTTATGAAAAAAATGCCCATGGACCATCTATAACAAGAAGTCATTCAATTTAACTACCAATGGAGTCCTCGATGTTGAAATTCATTTTTAATTGATATTAATTTTTCAATTGAAAATTAGAAAGTGCCTCAAATGATTTCACATTAGCAATGCTCCTCTTTGGACTCCAAACACACTTTTTGACACATTGATCATAAAATTAATACATGTAGCTAAACAACCTATTATATTGATTGAATCAAACAAGTATAACAACCTTTAAAACTCTAAATCCATTTAAATCCGTCAGTCAAAGGAGTCATTCATCATGATTTGCATTCTGTACAAATGTGAACTGGTTTAATTCTTAAATCACAAGATATTCTAATCGCCTCATGTGAATTAGGCTCCTCTTATTGTTACCAGGACTTTTTTCATGCAATAACCTTGAAATGAAATTTTGCTTCATCCTTAATGACTATATTCGTTGTGAAAAAAATACCCATGGACCATCTACAACATGAATTCATTCAATTTAACAACCAATGGAGTCCTTGATCTTGATATTCATTTCTTATTGATATTAATTGTAGAATTAAAAATTAAAGACAGCCTCCCATCATTTCTCATTAGCAATGCTCCTCTTTTGACTCCAAACACACTTTTTGACACATTGATCATAAAATTAACACATGAAGCAAAACAACCTATTATATTGATTGAATCAAACAAGTATAGACACTATTACAAATCTAAATCTATTTAAATCCGTCAGTCAAAGGAGTCATTCATCATGATTTGCATTCTGTAAAAATGTGAACTGGTTTAATTCTTAAATCGCGAGACATTCTAATTGCCTCAAGTGAATTAGGCTCCTTTTATTGTTACCAAGACTTTTTTCATGCAAGAACCTTGAAATTAAATTTTGCTTCATCCTTAATGACTATATTCGTTATGAAAAAATGCCCATGGACGATCTATAACATGAATTCATTCAATTTAACAACCAATGGAGTCCTTGATCTTGAAATTCATTTCTTATTGATATTCATTGTGGAATTAAAAATTAAAGACAGCCTCCTATCTTTTCTCATTAGCAATGCTCCTCTTTTGACTCCAAACACACTTTTTGACACATTGATCATGAAAGTAACACATGTGGCTAAACAACCTAGTATATTGATTGAATCAAACAAGTATAAACACCATTACAACTCGAAATCTATTTAAATCCGTCAATCAAGGGAGTCATTCATCATGGTTTGCATTCTGTACAAATGTGAACTGGTTTAATGCATAAATCACGAGACATTCTAATCACCTCATGTGAATTAGGCTCCTCTTATTCTTACTAGGACTTTTTTCATGCAATAACCTTGAAATTAAATTTTGCTTCATCCTTAATGACTATATTCGTTATGAAAGAAATGCCCATGGACCATCTACAACATGAATTCATTCAATTTAACAACCAATGGAGTCCTTGATCTTGAAATTCATTTCTTATTGATATTAATTGTAGAATTAAAAATTAAAGACAGCCTCCCATCATTTCTCATTAGCAATGCTCCTCTTTTGACTCCAAACACACTTTTTGACACATTGATCATAAAATTAACACATGTAGCTAAACAACCTATTATATTGATTGAATCAAACAAGTATAAAAACCTTTAAAACTCTAAATCCATTTAAATCCGTCAGTCAAAGGAGTCATTCATCATGATTTGCATTCTGGAAAAATGTGAACTGGTTTAATGCTTAAATCACGAGACATTCTCATCACCTTATGTTAATTAGGCTCCTCTTATTGTTACTAGGACTTTTTTCAGGCAATAACCTTGAAATTAAATTTTGCTTCATCCTTAATGGCTATTTTCTTTATGAAAAAAATGCCCATGGACCATCTATAACATGAATTCATTCAATTTAACAACCAATGGAGTCCTCGATGTTGAAATTCATTTTTAATTGATATTAATTTTTCAATTGAAAATTAGAAAGTGCCTCAAATGATTTCACATTAGCAATGCTCCTCTTTTGACTCCAAACACACACTTTTTTTCACATTGATCATAAAATTTAACACATGTAGCTAAACAACCTATTATATTGATTGAATCAAACAAGTATAAAAACCTTTAAAAACTCTAAATCCTTTTAAATCCGTCAGTCAAAGGAGTCATTCATCATGATTTGCATTCTGTACAAATGTGAACTGGTTTAATTCTTAAATCACGAGATATTCTAATCGCCTCATGTGAATTAGGCTCCTCTTATTGTTACCAGGACTTTTTTCATGCAATAACCTTGAAATGAAATTTTGCTTCATCCTTAATGACTATATTCGTTATGAAAAAAAATGCCCATGGACCATCTATAACATGAATTCCTTCAATTTAACAACCAATGGAGTCCTTGATCTCGAAATTCATTTCTTATTGATATTAATTGTAGAATTAAAAATTAAAGACAGCCTCCCATCATTTCTCATTAGCAATGCTCCTCTTTTGACTCCAAACACACTTTTTGACACATTGATCATAAAAGTAACACATGTGGCTAAACAACCTAGTTATATTGATTGAATCAAACAAGTATAAAAAACCATTAACAACTCTAAATCTATTTAAATCCGTCAATCAAAGGAGTCATTCATCATGGTTTGCATTCTGTACAAATGTGAACTGGTTTAATGCTTAAATCACGAGACGTTCTAATCACCTCATGTGAATTAGGCTTCCTCTTATTTTTACCAGGACTTTTTTCATGCAATAACCTTGAAATGAAATTTTGCTTCATCCTTAATGACTATATTCGTTATGAAAAAAATGCCCATGGACCATCTATAACATGAATTTCATTCAATTTAACAACCAATGGAGTCCTTGATCTTCAAAATTCATTTCTTATTGATATTAATTGTGGAATTAAAAATTAAAGACAGCCTCCCATCATTTCTCATTAGCAATGCTCCTCTTTTGACTCCAAACACACTTTTTTGACACATTGATCATGAAAGTAACACATGTGTGCTAAACAACCTAATATATTGATTGGAATCAAACAAGTATAGACACCATTACAACTCTAAATCTATTTAAATCCGTCAATCAAGGGAGTCATTCATCATGGTTTGCATTCCGTACAAATGTGAACTGGTTTAATGCTTAAATCACGAGACATTCTAATCACCTCATGTGAATTTTGGCTCCTCTTATTTTTACCAGGAATTTTTTCATGCAATAACCTTGAAATTAAATTTTGCTTCATCCTTAATGACTATATTCGTTATGAAAAAAATGCCCATGGACCATCTATAACATGAATTCATTCAATTTAACAACCAATGGAGTCCTTGATCTTGAAATTCATTTCTTATTGATATTAATTGTGGAATTAAAAATTAAAAGACAGCCTCCCATCATTTCTCATTAGCAATGCTCCTCTTTTGACTCCAAACACACTTTTTGACACATTGATCATGAAAGTTAACACATGTAGCTAAACAACCTATTATATTGATTGAATCAAACAAGTATAAACACCATTACAACTCTAAATCTATTTAAATCCGTCAATCAAGGGAGTCATTCATCATGGTTTGCATTCCGTACAAATGTGAACTGGTTTAATGCTTAAATCACGAGACATTCTAATCACCTCATGTGAATTAGGCTCCTCTTATTGTTACCAGGACTTTTTTTTCATGCAATAACCTTGAAATTAAATTTTGCTTCATCCTTAATGGACTATATTCGTTATGAAAAAAATGCCCATGGACCATCTACAACATGAATTCATTCAATTTAACAACCAATGGAGTCCTTGATCTTGAAATTCATTTCTTATTGATATTAATTGTTCAATTAAAAATTAAAGACAGCCTCAAATGATTTTCTCATTAGCAATGCTCCTCTTTTGACTCCAAACACACTTTTTGACACATTGATCATAAAATTAACACATGTAGCTAAACAACCTATTATATTGATTGAATCAAACAAGTATAAAAACCTTTAAAACTCTAAATCCATTTAAATCCGTCAATCAAAGGAGTCATTCATCATGATTTGCATTCTGTACAAATGTGAACTGGTTTAATTCTTAAATCACGAGACATTCTAATCGCCTCATGTGAATTAGGCTCCTCTTATTGTTACCAGGACTTTTTTTTCATGCAATAACCTTGAAATGAAATTTTGCTTCATCCTTAATGACTATATTCGTTATGAAAAAAAATGCCCATGGACCATCTATAACATGAATTCATTCAATTTAACAACCAATGGAGTCCTCGATCTTGAAATTCATTTCTTATTGATATTAATTGTTCAATTAAAAATTAGAAAGTGCCTCAAATGATTTCACATTAGCAATGCTCCTCTTTTTGACTCCAAACACACTTTTTGACACATTGATCATAAAATTAACACATGTGGCTAAACAACCTATTATATTGATTGAATCAAACAAGTATAAAAACCTTTTAAACTCTAAATCCATTTAAATCCGTCAGTCAAAGGAGTCATTCATCATGATTTTGCATTCTGTACAAATGTGAACTGGTTTAATTCTTAAATCACGAGATATTCTAATCACCTCATGTGAATTAGGCTCCTCTTATTGTTACCAGGACTTTTTTCATGCAATAACCTTGAAATGAAATTTTGCTTCATCCTTAATGACTATATTCGTTTATGAAAAAAATGCCCATGGACCATCTATAACATGAATTCATTCAATTTAACAACCAATGGAGTCCTTGATCTTGAAATTCATTTTTTATTGATATTAATTGTTCAAATTAAAAATTAAAGACAGCCTCCCATCATTTCTCATTAGCAATGCTCCTCTTTTGACTCCAAACACACTTTTTGACACATTGATCATAAAATTAACACATGTAGCTAAACAACCTATTATATTGATTGAATCAAACAAGTATAAAAACCTTTAAAACTCTAAATCCATTTAAATCCGTCAGTCAAAGGAGTCATTCATCATGATTTGCATTCTGTACAAATGTGAACTGGTTTAATTCTTAAATCACGAGATATTCTAATCGCCTCATGTGAATTAGGCTCCTCTTATTGTTACCAGGACTTTTTTCATGCAATAACCTTGAAATGAAATTTTGCTTCATCCTTAATGACTATATTCGTTATGAAAAAAATGCCCATGGACCATCTATAACATGAATTCCTTCAATTTAACAACCAATGGAGTCCTTGATCTCGAAATTCATTTCTTATTGATATTATCTGTGGAATTAAAAATTAAAGACAGCCTCCCATCATTTCTCATTAGCAATGCTCCTCTTTTGACTCCAAACACACTTTTTGACACATTGATCATGAAAGTAACACATGTGGCTAAACAACCTAATATATTGATTGAATCAAACAAGTATAGACACTATTACAACTCTAAATCTATTTAAATCCGTTAATCAAGGGAGTCATTCATCATGGTTTGCATTCTGTACAAATGTGAACTGGTTTAATGCTTAAATCACGAGACATTCTAATCACCTCATGTGAATTAGGCTCCTCTTATTGTTACTAGGACTTTTTTCAGGCAATAACCTTGAAATTAAATTTTTGCTTCATCCTTAATGGCTATTTTCTTTATGAAAAAAAATGCCCATGGACCATCTATAACATGAATTCATTCAATTTAACAACCAATGGAGTCCTCGATGTTGAAATTCATTTTTAATTGATATTAATTGTTCAATTGAAAATTAGAAAGTGCCTCAAATGATTTCACACTAGCAATGCTCCTCTTTTGACTCCAAACACACTTTTTGACACATTGATCATAAAATTAACACATGTAGCTAAACAACCTATTATATTGATTGAATCAAACAAGTATAAAAAACCCTTTAAAACTCTAAATCCATTTAAATCCGTCAGTCAAAGGAGTCATTCATCATGATTTGCATTCTGTACAAATGTGAACTGGTTTTAATTCTTAAATCACGAGATATTCTAATCGCCTCATGTGAATTAGGCTCCTCTTATTGTTACCAGGACTTTTTTTCATGCAATAACCTTGAAATGAAATTTTGCTTCATCCTTAATGACTATATTCGTTATGTGAAAAAAAATGCCCATGGACCATCTACAACATGAATTCATTCAATTTAACAACAAATGGAGTCCTTGATCTTGAAATTCATTTCTTATTGATATTAATTGTAGAATTAAAAATTAAAGACAGCCTGCCTCCCATCATTTCTCATTAGCAATGCTCCTCTTTTGACTCCAAACACACTTTTTGACACATTGATCATAAAATTAACACATGTAGCTAAACAACCTATTATATTGATTGAATCAAACAAGTATAAAAACCTTTAAAACTCTAAATCCATTTAAATCCGTCAGTCAAAGGAGTCATTCATCATGATTTGCATTCTGTACAAATGTGAACTGGTTTAATTCTTAAATCACGAGATATTCTAATCGCCTCATGTGAATTAGGCTCCTCTTATTGTTACCAGGACTTTTTTCATGCAATAACCTTGAAATGAAATTTTGCTTCATCCTTAATGACTATATTCGTTATGAAAAAAATGCCCATGGACCATCTATAACATGAATTCATTCAATTTAACAACCAATGGAGTCCTTGATCTCGAAATTCATTTCTTATTGATATTATCTGTGGAATTAAAAATTAAAGACAGCCTCCCATCATTTCTCATTAGCAATGCTCCTCTTTTGACTCCAAACACACTTTTTGACACATTGATCATGAAAGTAACACATGTGGCTAAACAACCTAATATATTGATTGAATCAAACAAGTATAGACACTATTACAACTCTAAATCTATTTAAATCCGTTAATCAAGGGAGTCATTCATCATGGTTTGCACTCTGTACAAATGTGAACTGGTTTAATGCTTAAATCACGAGACATTCTCATCACCTCATGTGAATTAGGCTCCTCTTATTGTTACTAGGACTTTTTTCAGGCAATAACCTTGAAATTAAATTTTGCTTCATCCTTAATGGCTATTTTCTTTATGAAAAAAATGCCCATGGACCATCTATAACATGAATTCATTCAATTTAACAACCAATGGAGTCCTCGATGTTGAAATTCATTTTTAATTGATATTAATTGTTCAATTGAAAATTAGAAAGTGCCTCAAATGATTTCACACTAGCAATGCTCCTCTTTTGACTCCAAACACACTTTTTGACACATTGATCATAAAATTAACACATGTAGCTAAACAACCTATTATATTGATTGAATCAAACAAGTATAAAAACCTTTAAAACTCTAAATCCATTTAAATCCGTCAGTCAAAGGAGTCATTCATCATGATTTGCATTCTGTACAAATGTGAACTGGTTTAATTCTTAAATCACAAGATATTCTAATCGCCTCATGTGAATTAGGCTCCTCTTATTGTTACCAGGACTTTTTTCATGCAATAACCTTGAAATGAAATTTTGCTTCATCCTTAATGACTATATTCGTTGTGAAAAAAATGCCCATGGACCATCTACAACATGAATTCATTCAATTTAACAACCAATGGAGTCCTTGATCTTGAAATTCATTTCTTATTGATATTAATTGTAGAATTAAAAATTAAAGACAGCCTCCCATCATTTCTCATTAGTAATGCTCCTCTTTTGACTCCAAACACACTTTTTGACACATTGATCATAAAATTAACACATGTAGCGAAACAACCTATTATATTGATTGAATCAAACAAGTATAAAAACCTTTAAAACTCTAAATCCATTTAAATCAGTCAATCAAAGGAGTCATTCAGCATGATTTGCATTCTGTAAAAATGTGAACTGGTTTAATTCTTAAATCGCGAGACATTCTAATCGCCTCATGTGAATTAGGCTCCTTTTATTGTTACCAAGACTTTTTTCATGCAAGAACCTTGAAATTAAATTTTGCTTCATCCTTAATGACTATATTCGTTATGAAAAAATGCCCATGGACGATCTATAACATGAATTCATTCAATTTAACAACCAATGGAGTCCTTGATCTTGAAATTCATTTCTTATTGATATTCATTGTGGAATTAAAAATTAAAGACAGCCTCCTATCTTTTCTCATTAGCAATGCTCCTCTTTTGACTCCAAACACACTTTTTGACACATTGATCATGAAAGTAGTAACACATGTGGCTAAACAACCTAGTATATTGATTGAATCAAACAAGTATAAACACCATTACAACTCGAAATCTATTTAAATCCGTCAATCAAGGGAGTCATTCATCATGGTTTGCATTCTGTACAAATGTGAACTGGTTTAATGCATAAATCACGAGACATTCTAATCACCTCATGTGAATTAGGCTCCTCTTATTCTTACTAGGACTTTTTTCATGCAATAACCTTGAAATTAAATTTTGCTTCATCCTTAATGGCTATTTTATTTATGAAAAAAATGCCCATGGACCATCTATAACATGAATTCATTCAATTTAACAACCAATGGAGTCCTCGATGTTGAAATTCATTTTTAATTGATATTAATTTTTCAATTGAAAATTAGAAAGTGCCTCAAATGATTTCACATTAGCAATGCTCCTCTTTTGACTCGAAACACACTTTT
This sequence comes from Ceriops zippeliana, assembly GCA_037897445.1. Lineage (NCBI taxonomy): Eukaryota > Viridiplantae > Streptophyta > Magnoliopsida > Malpighiales > Rhizophoraceae > Ceriops > Ceriops zippeliana. Next base: position 40,322 of record JBAPLH010001427.1, on the reverse strand, counting down.
TGACACATTGATCATAAAATTAACACATGTAGCTAAACAACCTATTATATTGATTGAATCAAACAAGTATAAAAACCTTTAAAACTCTAAAATCCCATTTAAATCCGTCAGTCAAAGGAGTCATTCATCATGATTTGCATTCTGTACAAATGTGAACTGGTTTAATTCTTAAATCACGAGATATTCTAATCGCCTCATGTGAATTAGGCTCCTCTTATTGTTACCAGCACTTTTTTCATGCAATAACCTTGAAATGAAATTTTGCTTTTGCTTCATCCTTAATGACTATATTCGTTATGAAAAAAATGCCCATGGACCATCTACAACATGAATTCATTCAATTTAACAACCAATGGAGTCCTTGATCTTGAAATTCATTTCTTATTGATATTAATTGTAGAATTAAAAATTAAAGACAGCCTCCCATCATTTCTCATTAGCAATGCTCCTCTTTTGACTCCAAACACACACTTTTTGACACATTGATCATAAAAATTAACACATGTAGCTAAAACAACCTATTATATTGATTGAATCAAACAAGTATAAAAACCTTTAAAACTCTAAATCCATTTAAATCCGTCAGTCAAAGGAGTCATTCATCATGATTTGCATTCTGTACAAATGTGAACTGGTTTAATTCTTAAATCACAAGATATTCTAATCGCCTCATGTGAATTAGGCTCCTCTTATTGTTACCAGGACTTTTTTCATGCAATAACCTTGAAATGAAATTTTGCTTCATCCTTAATGACTATATTCGTTATGAAAAAAAATGCCCCATGGACCATCTATAACATGAATTCATTCAATTTAACAACCAATGGAGTCCTTGATGTTGAAATTCATTTTTTATTGATATTAATTGTGGAATTAAAAATTAAAAGACAGCCTCCCAATCATTTCACATTAGCAATGCTCCTCTTTTGACTCCAAACACACTTTTTGACACATTGATCATAAAATTAACACATGTAGCTAAACAACCTATTATATTGATTGAATCAAACAAGTATAAAAACCCTTTAAAACTCTAAAATCCATTTAAATCCGTCAGTCAAAGGAGTCATTCATCATGATTTGCATTCTGTACAAATGTGAACTGGTTTAATTCTTAAATCACGAGATATTCTAATCGCCTCATGTGAATTAGGCTCCTCTTATTGTTACCAGGACTTTTTTCATGCAATAACCTTGAAATGAAATTTTGCTTCATCCTTAATGACTATTATTTTTATGAAAAAAAATGCCCATGGACCATCTATAACATGAATTCATTCAATTTAACAACCAATGGAGTCCTTGATCTTGAAAAATTCATTTCTTATTGATATTAATTGTGGAATTAAAAATTAAAGACAGCCTCCCATCATTTCTCATTAGCAATGCTCCTCTTTTGACTCCAAAACACACTTTTTGACACATTTGATCATGAAAGTAACACATGTGGCTAAACAACCTAATATATTGATTGAATCAAACAAGTATAGACACTATTACAACTCTAAATCTATTTAAATCCGTTAATCAAGGGAGTCATTCATCATGGTTTGCATTCTGTACAAATGTGTGAACTGGTTTAATGCTTAAATCACGAGACATTCTCAATCACCTCATGTGAATTAGGCTCCTCTTATTGTTACTAGGACTTTTTTCAGGCAATAACCTTGAAATTAAATTTTGCTTCATCCTTAATGGCTATTTTCTTTATGAAAAAAATGCCCATGGACCATCTATAACATGAATTCATTCAATTTAACAACCAATGGAGTCCTCGATGTTGAAATTCATTTTTAATTGATATTAATTGTTCAATTGAAAAATTAAAGAAAGTGCCTCAAATGATTTCACACTAGCAATGCTCCTCTTTTGACTCCAAACACACTTTTTGACACATTGATCATAAAATTAACACATGTAGCTAAACAACCTATTATATTGATTGAATCAAACAAGTATAAAAACCTTTAAAACTCTAAATCCATTTAAATCCGTCAGTCAAAGGAGTCATTCATCATGATTTGCATTCTGTACAAATGTGAACTGGTTTAATTCTTAAATCACGAGATATTCTAATCGCCTCATGTGAATTAGGCTCCTCTTATTGTTACCAGGACTTTTTTCATGCAATAACCTTGAAATGAAATTTTGCTTCATCCTTAATGACTATATTCGTTGTGAAAAAAATGCCCATGGACCATCTACAACATGAATTCATTCAATTTAACAACCAATGGAGTCCTTGATCTTGAAATTCATTTCTTATTGATATTAATTGTAGAATTAAAAATTAAAGACAGCCTCCCATCATTTCTCATTAGCAATGCTCCTCTTTTGACTCCAAACACACTTTTTGACACATTGATCATAAAATTAACACATGTAGCTAAACAACCTATTATATTGATTGAATCAAACAAGTATAAAAACCTTTAAAACTCTAAATCCATTTAAATCCGTCAGTCAAAGGAGTCATTCACCATGATTTGCATTCTGTACAAATGTGAACTGGTTTAATTCTTAAATCGCGAGATATTCTAATCGCCTCATGTGAATTAGGCTCCTCTTATTGTTACCAGGACTTTTTTCATGCAATAACCTTGAAATGAAATTTTGCTTCATCCTTAATGACTATATTCGTTATGAAAAAAATGCCCATGGACCATCTATAACATGAATTTATTCAATTTAACAACCAATGGAGTCCTTGATCTGGAAATTCATTTCTTATTGATATTAATTGTGGAATTAAAAATTAAAGACAGCCTCCCATCATTTCTCATTTGCAATGCTCTTCTTTTGACTCCAAACACACTTTTTGACACATTGATCATGAAAGTAACACATGTGGCTAAACAACCTAGTATATGGATTGAATCAAACAAGTATAGACACCATTACAACTCTAAATCTATTTAAATTCCGTCAATCAAGGGAGTCATTCATCATGGTTTGCATTTCGTACAAATGTGAACTGGTTTAATGCTTAAATCACGAGACATTCTAATCACCTCATGCGAATTAGGTTCCTCTTATTTTTACCAGGAATTTTTTATGCAATAACCTTGAAATGAAATTTTGCTTCATCCTTAATGACGATAGTCGTTATGAAAAAAATGCCCATGGACCATCTATAACATGAATTCATTCAATTTAACAACCAATGGAGTCCTTAATCTTGAAATTCATTTTCTTATTGATATTAATTGTTCGGAATTAAAAATTAAAGACAGCCTCCCATCATTTCTCATTAGCAATGCTCCTTTTTTTTGACTCCAAACACACTCTTTGACACATTGATCATGAAGGTAACACATGTGGCTAAACAACCTAATATATTGATTGGATCAAACAAGTATAGACACCATTCCAACTCTAAATCTATTTAAATCCGTCAATCAAGGGAGTCATTCATCATGGTTTGCATTCCGTACAAATGTGAACTGGTTTAATGCTTAAATCACGAGACATTCTAATCACCTCATGTGATTTTGGTTCCTCTTATTTTTACCAGGAATTTTTTATGCAATAACCTTGAAATTAAATTTTGCTTCATCCTTAATGACTATATTCGTTATGAAAAAAATGCCCATGGACCATCTATAACATGAATTCATTCAATTTAACAACCAATGGAGTCCTTGATCTTGAAATACATTTCTTATTGATATTAATTGTGGAATTAAAAATTAAAGACAGCCTCCCATCATTTCTCATTAGCTATGCTCCTCTTTTGACTCCAAACACACTTTTTGACACATTGATTATAAAATTAACACATGTAGCTAAACAACCTATTATATTGATTGAATCAAACAAGTATAAAAACCTTTAAAACTGTAAATCCATTTAAATTCATCAGTCAAAGGAGTCATTCATCATGATTTGCATTCTGTACAAATGTGAACTGGTTTAATTCTTAAATCACGAGATCTTCTAATCGCCTCATGTGAATTAGGCTCCTCTTATTGTTACCAGGACTTTTTTCATGCAATAACCTTGAAATGAAATTTTGCTTCATCCTTAATGACTATATTCGTTATGAAAAAAATGCCCATGGATCATCTATAACATGAATTCATTCAATTTAACAACCAATGGAGTCCTTGATCTTGAAATTCATTTCTTATTGATATTAATTGTGGAATTAAAAATTAAAGACAGCCTCCCATCATTTCTCATTAGCTATGCTCCTCTTTTGACTCCAAACACACTTTTTGACACATTGATTATAAAATTAACACATGTAGCTAAACAACCTATTATATTGATTGAATCAAACAAGTATAAAAACCTTTAAAAGTCTAAATCCATTTAAATTCATCAGTCAAAGGAGTCATTCATCATGATTTGCATTCTGTACAAATGTGAACTGGTTTAATTCTTAAATCACAAGATATTCTAATCGCCTCATGTGAATTAGGCTCCTCTTATTGTTACCAGGACTTTTTTCATGCAATAACCTTGAAATGAAATTTTGCTTCATCCTTAATGACTATATTCGTTGTGAAAAAAATGCCCATGGTCCATCTACAACATGAATTCATTCAATTTAACAACCAATGGAGTCCTTGATCTTGAAATTCATTTCTTATTGATATTAATTGTAGAATTAAAAATTAAAGATAGCCTCCCATCATTTCTCATTAGCAATGCTCCTCTTTTGACTCCAAACACACTTTTTGACACATTGATCATAAAATTAACACATGTAGCGAAACAACCTATTATATTGATTGAATCAAACAAGTATAAAAACCTTTAAAACTCTAAATCCATTTAAATCAGTCAATCAAAGGAGTCATTCAGCATGATTTGCATTCTGTAAAAATCTGAACTGGTTTAATTCTTAAATCGCGAGACATTCTAATCGCCTCATGTGAATTAGGCTCCTTTTATTGTTACCAAGACTTTTTTCATGCAAGAACCTTGAAATTAAATTTTGCTTCATCCTTAATGACTATATTCGTTATGAAAAAATGCCCATGGACGATCTATAACATGAATTCATTCAATTTACCAACCAATGGGGTCCTTGATCTTGAAATTCATTTCTTATTGATATTCATTGTGGAATTAAAAATTAAAGACAGCCTCCTATCTTTTCTCATTAGCAATGCTCCTCTTTTGACTCCAAACACACTTTTTGACACATTGATCATGAAAGTAACACATGTGGCTAAACAGCATAAATCACGAGACATTCTAATCACCTCATGTGAATTAGGCTCCTCTTATTCTTACTAGGACTTTTTTCATGCAATAACCTTGAAATTAAATTTTGCTTCATCCTTAATGGCTATTTTATTTATGAAAAAAATGCCCATGGACCATCTATAACATGAATTCATTCAATTTAACAACCAATGGAGTCCTCGATGTTGAAATTCATTTTTAATTGATATTAATTTTTCAATTGAAAATTAGAAAGTGCCTCAAATGATTTCACATTAGCAATGCTCCTCTTTTGACTCCAAACACACTTTTTGACACATTGATCATAAAATTAACACATGTAGCTAAACAACCTATTATATTGATTGAATCAAACAAGTATAAAAACCTTTAAAACTCTAAATCCATTTAAATCCGTCAGTCAAAGGAGTCATTCATCATGATTTGCATTCTGTACAAATGTGAACTGGTTTAATTCTTAAATCACGAGATATTCTAATCGCCTCATGTGAATTAGGCTCCTCTTATTGTTACCAGCACTTTTTTCATGCAATAACCTTGAAATGAAATTTTGCTTCATCCTTAATGACTATATTCGTTATGAAAGAAATGCCCATGGACCATCTACAACATGAATTCATTCAATTTAACAACCAATGGAGTCCTTGATCTTGAAATTCATTTCTTATTGATATTAATTGTAGAATTAAAAATTAAAGAGAGCCTCCCATCATTTCTCATTAGCAATGCTCCTCTTTTGACTCCAAACACACTTTTTGACACATTGATCATAAAATTAACACATGTAGCTAAACAACCTATTATATTGATTGAATCAAACAAGTATAAAAACCTTTAAAACTCTAAATCCATTTAAATTAGTCAATCAAAGGAGTCATTCAGCATGATTTGCATTCTGTAAAAATGTGAACTAGTTTAATTCTTAAATCGCGAAATATTCTAATCGCCTCATGTGAATTAGGCTCCTTTTATTGTTACCAAGACTTTTTTCATGCAAGAACCTTGAAATTAAATTTTGCTTCATCCTTAATGACTATTTTCCTTATGAAAAAAATGCCCATGGACCATCTGTAACATGAATTCATTCAATTTAACAACCAATGGAGTCCTCGATGTTGAAATTCATTTTTTATTGATATTAATTGTTCAATTGAAAATTAGAAGGTGCCTCAAATGATTTCACATTAGCAATGCTCCTCTTTTGACTCCAAACACACTTTTTGACACATTGATCATAAAATTAACACATGTAGCTAAACAACCTATTATATTGATTGAATCAAACAAGTATAAAAACCTTTAAAACTGTAAATCCATTTAAATCCATCAGTCAAAGGAGTCATTCCTCATAATTTGCATTTTGTACAAATGTGAACTGGTTTAATTCTTAAATCACGAGATATTCTAATCGACTCGTGTGTATTAGGCTCCTCTTATTGTTACCAGGACTTTTTTCATGCAATAACCTTGAAATGAAATTTTGCTTCATCCTTAATGACTCTATTTGTTATGAAAAAAATGCCCGTGGACCATCTATAACATGAATTCATTCAATTAACAACCAATGGCGTCCTTGATCTTGAAATTCATTTCTTATTGATATTAATTGTGGAATTAAAAATTAAAGACAGCCTCCCATCATTTCTCATTAGCAATGCTCCTCTTTTGACTCCAAACACACTTTTTGACACATTGATCATGAAAGTAACACATGTGGCTAAACAACCTAATATATTGATTGAATCAAACAAGTATAGACACTATTACAACTCTAAATCTATTTAAATCCGTTAATCAAGGGAGTCATTCATCATGGTTTGCATTCTGTACAAATGTGAACTGGTTTAATGCTTAAATCACGAGACATTCTCATCACCTCATGTGAATTAGGCTCCTCTTATTGTTACTAGGACTTTTTTCAGGCAATAACCTTGAAATTAAATTTTGCTTCATCCTTAATGGCTATTTTCTTTATGAAAAAAAAATGCTCATGGACCATCTATAACATGAATTCATTCAATTTAACAACCAATGGAGTCCTCGATTTTGAAATTCATTTTTAATTGATATTAATTGTTCAATTGAAAATTAGAAAGTGCCTCAAATGATTTCACACTAGCAATGCTCCTCTTTTGACTCCAAACACACTTTTTGAGACATTGATCATAAAATTAACACATGTAGCTAAACAACCTATTATATTGATTGAATCAAACAAGTATAAAAACCTTTAAAACTCTAAATCCATTTAAATCCGTCAGTCAAAGGAGTCATTCATCATGATTTGCATTCTGTACAAATGTGAACTGGTTTAATTCTTAAATCACGAGATATTCTAATCGCCTCATGTGAATTAGGCTCCTCTTATTGTTACCAGGACTTTTTTCATGCAATAACCTTAAAATGAAATTTTGCTTCATCCTTAATGACTATATTCGTTGTGAAAAAAATGCCCATGGACCATCTACAACATGAATTCATTCAATTTAACAACCAATGGAGTCCTTGATCTTGAAATTCATTTCTTATTGATATTAATTGTAGAATTAAAAATTAAAGACAGCCTCCCATCATTTCTCATTAGCAATGCTCCTCTTTTGACTCCAAACACACTTTTTGACACATTGATCATAAAATTAACACATGTAGCGAAACAACCTATTATATTGATTGAATCAAACAAGTATAAAAACCTTTAAAACTCTAAATCCATTTAAATCCGTCAGTCAAAGGAGTCATTCACCATGATTTGCATTCTGTACAAATGTGAACTGGTTTAATTCTTAAATCGCGAGATATTCTAATCGCCTCATGTGAATTAGGCTCCTCTTATTGTTACCAGGACTTTTTTCATGCAATAACCTTGAAATGAAATTTTGCTTCATCCTTAATGACTATATTCGTTATGAAAAAAATGCCCATGGACCATCTATAACATGAATTTATTCAATTTAACAACCAATGGAGTCCTTGATCTGGAAATTCATTTCTTATTGATATTAATTGTGGAATTAAAAATTAAAGATAGCCTCCCATCATTTCTCATTTGCAATGCTCTTCTTTTGACTCCAAACACACTTTTTGACACATTGATCATGAAAGTAACACATGTGGCTAAACAACCTAGTATATGGATTGAATCAAACAAGTATAGACACCATTACAACTCTAAATCTATTTAAATCCGTCAATCAAGGGAGTCATTCATCATGGTTTGCATTTCGTACAAATGTGAACTGGTTTAATGCTTAAATCACGAGACATTCTAATCACCTCATGCGAATTAGGTTCCTCTTATTTTTACCAGGAATTTTTTATGCAATAACCTTGAAATGAAATTTTGCTTCATCCTTAATGACGATAGTCGTTATGAAAAAAATGCCCATGGACCATCTATAACATGAATTCATTCAATTTAACAACCAATGGAGTCCTTAATCTTGAAATTCATTTCTTATTGATATTAATTGCGGAATTAAAAATTAAAGACAGCCTCCCATCATTTCTCATTAGCAATGCTCCTTTTTTGACTCCAAACACACTCTTTGACACATTGATCATGAAGGTAACACATGTGGCTAAACAACCTAATATATTGATTGGATCAAACAAGTATAGACACCATTCCAACTCTAAATCTATTTAAATCCGTCAATCAAGGGAGTCATTCATCATGGTTTGCATTCCGTACAAATGTGAACTGGTTTAATGCTTAAATCACGAGACATTCTAATCACCTCATGTGATTTTGGTTCCTCTTATTTTTACCAGGAATTTTTTATGCAATAACCTTGAAATTAAATTTTGCTTCATCCTTAATGACTATATTCGTTATGAAAAAAATGCCCATGGACCATCTATAACATGAATTCATTCAATTTAACAACCAATGGAGTCCTTGATCTTGAAATACATTTCTTATTGATATTAATTGTGGAATTAAAAATTAAAGACAGCCTCCCATCATTTCTCATTAGCTATGCTCCTCTTTTGACTCCAAACACACTTTTTGACACATTGATTATAAAATTAACACATGTAGCTAAACAACCTATTATATTGATTGAATCAAACAAGTATAAAAACCTTTAAAACTGTAAATCCATTTAAATTCATCAGTCAAAGGAGTCATTCATCATGATTTGCATTCTGTACAAATGTGAACTGGTTTAATTCTTAAATCACGAGATCTTCTAATCGCCTCATGTGAATTAGGCTCCTCTTATTGTTACCAGGACTTTTTTTTCATGCAATAACCTTGAAATTAAATTTTGCTTCATCCTTAATGACTATATTCGTTATGAAAAAAAATGCCCATGGACCATCTATAACATGAATTCATTCAAATTTAACAACCAATGGAGTCCTTGATCTTGAAATTCATTTCTTATTGATATTAATTGTTCAATTAAAAATTAAAGAAAGTGCCTCCCAATGATTTCACATTAGCAATGCTCCTCTTTTGACTCCAAACACACTTTTTGACACATTGATCATAAAATTAACACATGTAGCTAAACAACCTATTATATTGATTGAATCAAACAAGTATAAAAACCTTTAAAACTCTAAATCCATTTAAATCCGTCAGTCAAAGGAGTCATTCATCATGATTTGCATTCTGTACAAATGTGAACTGGTTTAATTCTTAAATCACAAGATATTCTAATCGCCTCATGTGAATTAGGCTCCTCTTATTGTTACCAGGACTTTTTTCATGCAATAACCTTGAAATGAAATTTTGCTTCATCCTTAATGACTATATTCGTTGTGAAAAAAATGCCCATGGACCATCTACAACATGAATTCATTCAATTTAACAACCAATGGAGTCCTTGATCTTGAAATTCATTTCTTATTGATATTAATTGTAGAATTAAAAATTAAAGACAGCCTCCCATCATTTCTCATTAGCAATGCTCCTCTTTTGACTCCAAACACACACTTTTTGACACATTGATCATAAAATTAACACATGTAGCGAAACAACCTATTATATTGATTGAATCAAACAAGTATAAAAACCTTTTAAAACTCTAAATCCATTTAAATCAGTCAATCAAAGGAGTCATTCATCATGATTTGCATTCTGTACAAAATGTGAACTGGTTTTAAATTCTTAAATCGCGAGACATTCTAATCGCCTCATGTGAATTAGGCTCCTTTTATTGTTACCAAGACTTTTTTCATGCAAGAACCTTGAAATTAAATTTTGCTTCATCCTTAATGACTATATTCGTTATGAAAAAATGCCCATGGACGATCTATAACATGAATTCATTCAATTTACCAACCAATGGGGTCCTTGATCTTGAAATTCATTTCTTATTGATATTCATTGTGGAATTAAAAATTAAAGACAGCCTCCTATCTTTTCTCATTAGCAATGCTCCTCTTTTGACTCCAAACACACTTTTTGACACATTGATCATGAAAGTAACACATGTGGCTAAACAGCATAAATCACGAGACATTCTAATCACCTCATGTGAATTAGGCTCCTCTTATTCTTACTAGGACTTTTTTCATGCAATAACCTTGAAATTAAATTTTGCTTCATCCTTAATGGCTATTTTATTTATGAAAAAAATGCCCATGGACCATCTATAACATGAATTCATTCAATTTAACAACCAATGGAGTCCTCGATGTTGAAATTCATTTTTAATTGATATTAATTTTTCAATTGAAAATTAGAAAGTGCCTCAAATGATTTCACATTAGCAATGCTCCTCTTTTGACTCCAAACACACTTTTTGACACATTGATCATAAAATTAACACATGTAGCTAAACAACCTATTATATTGATTGAATCAAACAAGTATAAAAACCTTTAAAACTCTAAATCCATTTAAATCCGTCAGTCAAAGGAGTCATTCATCATGATTTGCATTCTGTACAAATGTGAACTGGTTTAATTCTTAAATCACGAGATATTCTAATCGCCTCATGTGAATTAGGCTCCTCTTATTGTTACCAGCACTTTTTTCATGCAATAACCTTGAAATGAAATTTTGCTTCATCCTTAATGACTATATTCGTTATGAAAAAAATGCCCATGGACCATCTACAACATGAATTCATTCAATTTAACAACCAATGGAGTCCTTGATCTTGAAATTCATTTCTTATTGATATTAATTGTAGAATTAAAAATTAAAGAGAGCCTCCCATCATTTCTCATTAGCAATGCTCCTCTTTTGACTCCAAACACACTTTTTGACACATTGATCATAAAATTAACACATGTAGCTAAACAACCTATTATATTGATTGAATCAAACAAGTATAAAAACCTTTAAAACTCTAAATCCATTTAAATTAGTCAATCAAAGGAGTCATTCAGCATGATTTGCATTCTGTAAAAATGTGAACTAGTTTAATTCTTAAATCGCGAAATATTCTAATCGCCTCATGTGAATTAGGCTCCTTTTATTGTTACCAAGACTTTTTTCATGCAAGAACCTTGAAATTAAATTTTGCTTCATCCTTAATGACTATTTTCCTTATGAAAAAAATGCCCATGGACCATCTGTAACATGAATTCATTCAATTTAACAACCAATGGAGTCCTCGATGTTGAAATTCATTTTTTATTGATATTAATTGTTCAATTGAAAATTAGAAGGTGCCTCAAATGATTTCACATTAGCAATGCTCCTGTTTTGACTCCAAACACACTTTTTGACACATGGATCATAAAATTAACACATGTAGCTAAACAACCTATTATATTGATTGAATCAAACAAGTATAAAAACCTTTAAAACTGTAAATCCATTTAAATCCATCAGTCAAAGGAGTCATTCCTCATAATTTGCATTTTGTACAAATGTGAACTGGTTTAATTCTTAAATCACGAGATATTCTAATCGACTCGTGTGTATTAGGCTCCTCTTATTGTTACCAGGACTTTTTTCATGCAATAACCTTGAAATGAAATTTTGCTTCATCCTTAATGACTATATTTGTTATGAAAAAAATGCCCGTGGACCATCTATAACATGAATTCATTCAATTAACAACCAATGGCGTCCTTGATCTTGAAATTCATTTCTTATTGATATTAATTGTGGAATTAAAAATTAAAGACAGCCTCCCATCATTTCTCATTAGCAATGCTCCTCTTTTGACTCCAAACACACTTTTTGACACATTGATCATGAAAGTAACACATGTGGCTAAACAACCTAATATATTGATTGAATCAAACAAGTATAGACACTATTACAACTCTAAATCTATTTAAATCCGTTAATCAAGGGAGTCATTCATCATGGTTTGCATTCTGTACAAATGTGAACTGGTTTAATGCTTAAATCACGAGACATTCTCATCACCTCATGTGAATTAGGCTCCTCTTATTGTTACTAGGACTTTTTTCAGGCAATAACCTTGAAATTAAATTTTGCTTCATCCTTAATGGCTATTTTCTTTATGAAAAAAATGCCCATGGACCATCTATAACATGAATTCATTCAATTTAACAACCAATGGAGTCCTCGATGTTGAAATTCATTTTTAATTGATATTAATTGTTCAATTGAAAATTAGAAAGTGCCTCAAATGATTTCACACTAGCAATGCTTCTCTTTTGACTCCAAACACACTTTTTGAGACATTGATCATAAAATTAACACATGTAGCTAAACAACCTATTATATTGATTGAATCAAACAAGTATAAAAACCTTTAAAACTCTAAATCCATTTAAATCCGTCAGTCAAAGGAGTCATTCATCATGATTTGCATTCTGTACAAATGTGAACTGGTTTAATTCTTAAATCACGAGATATTCTAATCGCCTCATGTGAATTAGGCTCCTCTTATTGTTACCAGGACTTTTTTCATGCAATAAACTTAAAATGAAATTTTGCTTCATCCTTAATGACTATATTCGTTGTGAAAAAAATGCCCATGGACCATCTACAACATGAATTCATTCAATTTAACAACCAATGGAGTCCTTGATCTTGAAATTCATTTCTTATTGATATTAATTGTAGAATTAAAAATTAAAGACAGCCTCCCATCATTTCTCATTAGCAATGCTCCTCTTTTGACTCCAAACACACTTTTTGACACATTGATCATAAAATTAACACATGTAGCGAAACAACCTATTATATTGATTGAATCAAACAAGTATAAAAACCTTTAAAACTCTAAATCCATTTAAATCCGTCAGTCAAAGGAGTCATTCACCATGATTTGCATTCTGTACAAATGTGAACTGGTTTAATTCTTAAATCGCGAGATATTCTAATCGCCTCATGTGAATTAGGCTCCTCTTATTGTTACCAGGACTTTTTTCATGCAATAACCTTGAAATGAAATTTTGCTTCATCCTTAATGACTATATTCGTTATGAAAAAAATGCCCATGGACCATCTATAACATGAATTGATTCAATTTAACAACCAACGGTGTCCTTGATCTGGAAATTCATTTCTTATTGATATTAATTGTGGAATTAAAAATTAAAGATAGCCTCCCATCATTTCTCATTTGCAATGCTCTTCTTTTGACTCCAAACACACTTTTTGACACATTGATCATGAAAGTAACACATGTGGCTAAACAACCTAGTATATGGATTGAATCAAACAAGTATAGACACCATTACAACTCTAAATCTATTTAAATCCGTCAATCAAGGGAGTCATTCATCATGGTTTGCATTTCATACAAATGTGAACTGGTTTAATGCTTAAATCACGAGACATTCTAATCACCTCATGCGAATTAGGTTCCTCTTATTTTTACCAGGAATTTTTTATGCAATAACCTTGAAATGAAATTTTTGCTTCATCCTTAATGACGATAGTCGTTATGAAAAAAATGCCCATGGACCATCTATAACATGAATTCATTCAATTTAACAACCAATGGAGTCCTTAATCTTGAAATTCATTTCTTATTGATATTAATTGCGGAACTAAAAATTAAAGACAGCCTCCCATCATTTCTCATTAGCAATGCTCCTCTTTTGACTCCAAACACACTTTTTGACACATTGATCATGAAAATAAACACATGTGGCTAAACAACCTAATATATCGATTGGATCAAACAAGTATAGAACACCATTCCAACTCTAAATCTATTTAAATCCGTCAATCAAGGGAGTCATTCATCATGGTTTGCATTCCGTACAAATGTGAACTGGTTTAATGCTTAAATCACGAGACATTCTAATCACCTCATGTGATTTTGGTTCCTCTTATTTTTACCAGGAATTTTTTTATGCAATAACCTTGAAATTAAATTTTGCTTCATCCTTAATGACTATATTCGTTATGAAAAAAAAAATGCCCATGGACCATCTATAACATGAATTCATTCAATTTAACAACCAATGGAGTCCTTGATCTTGAAATACATTTCTTATTGATATTAATTGTGGAATTAAAAATTAAAGACAGCCTCCCATCATTTCTCATTAGCAATGCTCCTCTTTTGACTCCAAACACACTTTTTGACACATTGATCATAAAATTAACACATGTAGCTAAACAACCTATTATATTGATTGAATCAAACAAGTATAAAAACCTTTAAAACTCTAAATCCATTTAAATTAGTCAATCAAAGGAGTCATTCAGCATGATTTGCATTCTGTAAAAATGTGAACTAGTTTAATTCTTAAATCGCGAGACATTCTAATCGCCTCATGTGAATTAGGCTCCTTTTATTGTTACCAAGACTTTTTTCATGCAAGAACCTTGAAATTAAATTTTGCTTCATCCTTAATGACTATTTTCCTTATGAAAAAAATGCCCATGGACCATCTGTAACATGAATTCATTCAATTTAACAACCAATGGAGTCCTCGATGTTGAAATTCATTTTTTATTGATATTAATTGTTCAATTGAAAATTAGAAAGTGCCTCAAATGATTTCACATTAGCAATGCTCCTCTTTTGACTCCAAACACACTTTTTGACACATTGATCATAAAATTAACACATGTAGCTAAACAACCTATTATATTGATTGAATCAAACAAGTATAAAAACCTTTAAAACTGTAAATCCATTTAAATCCATCAGTCAAAGGAGTCATTCCTCATAATTTGCATTTTGTACAAATGTGAACTGGTTTAATTCTTAAATCACGAGATATTCTAATCGACTCGTGTGTATTAGGCTCCTCTTATTGTTACCAGGACTTTTTTCATGCAATAACCTTGAAATGAAATTTTGCTTCATCCTTAATGACTCTATTTGTTATGAAAAAAATGCCCGTGGACCATCTATAACATGAATTCATACAATTAACAACCAATGGCGTCCTTGATCTTGAAATTCATTTCTTATTGATATTAATTGTGGAATTAAAAATTAAAGACAGCCTCCCATTATTTCTCATTAGCAATGCTCCTCTTTTGACTCCAAACACACTTTTTGACACATTGATCATGAAAGTAACACATGTGGCTAAACAACCTAATATATTGATTGAATCAAACAAGTATAGACACTATTACAACTCTAAATCTATTTAAATCCGTTAATCAAGGGAGTCATTCATCATGGTTTGCACTCTGTACAAATGTGAACTGGTTTAATGCTTAAATCACGAGACATTCTCATCACCTCATGTGAATTAGGCTCCTCTTATTGTTACTAGGACTTTTTTCAGGCAATAACCTTGAAATTAAATTTTGCTTCATCCTTAATGGCTATTTTCTTTATGAAAAAAAATGCCCATGGACCATCTATAACATGAATTCATTCAATTTAACAACCAATGGAGTCCTCGATGTTGAAATTCATTTTTAATTGATATTAATTGTTCAATTGAAAATTAGAAAGTGCCTCAAATGATTTCACACTAGCAATGCTCCTCTTTTGACTCCAAACACACTTTTTGAGACATTGATCATAAAATTAACACATGTAGCTAAACAACCTATTATATTGATTGAATCAAATAAGTATAAAAACCTTTAAAACTCTAAATCCATTTAAATCCGTCAGTCAAAGGAGTCATTCATCATGATTTGCATTCTGTACAAATGTGAACTGGTTTAATTCTTAAATCACGAGATATTCTAATCGCCTTATGTGAATTAGGCTCCTCTTATTGTTACCAGGACTTTTTTCATGCAATAACCTTGAAATGAAATTTTGCTTCATCCTTAATGACTATATTCGTTGTGAAAAAAATGCCCATGGACCATCTACAACATGAATTCATTCAATTTAACAACCAATGGAGTCCTTGATCTTGAAATTCATTTCTTATTGATATTAATTGTAGAATTAAAAATTAAAGACAGCCTCCCATCATTTCTCATTAGCAATGCTCCTCTTTTGACTCCAAACACACTTTTTGAGACATTGATCATAAAATTAACACATGTAGCTAAACAACCTATTATATTGATTGAATCAAATAAGTATAAAAACCTTTAAAACTCTAAATCCATTTAAATCCGTCAGTCAAAGGAGTCATTCATCATGATTTGCATTCTGTACAAATGTGAACTGGTTTTAATTCTTTAAATCACGAGATATTCTAATCGCCTTATGTGAATTAGGCTCCTCTTATTGTTACCAGGACTTTTTTCATGCAATAACCTTAAAATGAAATTTTGCTTCATCCTTAATGACTATATTCGTTGTGAAAAAAATGCCCATGGACCATCTACAACATGAATTCATTCAATTTAACAACCAATGGAGTCCTTGATCTTGAAATTCATTTCTTATTGATATTAATTGTAGAATTAAAAATTAAAGACAGCCTCCCATCATTTCTCATTAGCAATGCTCCTCTTTTGACTCCAAACACACTTTTTGACACATTGATCATAAAATTAACACATGTAGCGAAACAACCTATTATATTGATTGAATCAAACAAGTATAAAAACCTTTAAAACTCTAAATCCATTTAAATCCGTCAGTCAAAGGAGTCATTCACCATGATTTGCATTCTGTACAAATGTGAACTGGTTTAATTCTTAAATCGCGAGATATTCTAATCGCCTCATGTGAATTAGGCTCCTCTTATTGTTACCAGGACTTTTTTCATGCAATAACCTTGAAATGAAATTTTGCTTCATCCTTAATGACTATATTCGTTATGAAAAAAATGCCCATGGACCATCTATAACATGAATTTATTCAATTTAACAACCAATGGAGTCCTTGATCTGGAAATTCATTTCTTATTGATATTAATTGTGGAATTAAAAATTAAAGATAGCCTCCCATCATTTCTCATTTGCAATGCTCTTCTTTTGACTCCAAACACACTTTTTGACACATTGATCATGAAAGTAACACATGTGGCTAAACAACCTAGTATATGGATTGAATCAAACAAGTATAGACACCATTACAACTCTAAATCTATTTAAATCCGTCAATCAAGGGAGTCATTCATCATGGTTTGCATTTCGTACAAATGTGAACTGGTTTAATGCTTAAATCACGAGACATTCTAATCACCTCATGCGAATTAGGTTCCTCTTATTTTTACCAGGAATTTTTTATGCAATAACCTTGAAATGAAATTTTGCTTCATCCTTAATGACGATAGTCGTTATGAAAAAAAAATGCCCATGGACCATCTATAACATGAATTCATTCAATTTAACAACCAATGGAGTCCTTAATCTTGAAATTCATTTCTTATTGATATTAATTGCGGAATTAAAAATTAAAGACAGCCTCCCATCATTTCTCATTAGCAATGCTCCTTTTTTGACTCCAAACACACTCTTTGACACATTGATCATGAAGGTAACACATGTGGCTAAACAACCTAATATATTGATTGGATCAAACAAGTATAGACACCATTCCAACTCTAAATCTATTTAAATCCGTCAATCAAGGGAGTCATTCATCATGGTTTGCATTCCGTACAAATGTGAACTGGTTTAATGCTTAAATCACGAGACATTCTAATCACTTCATGTGATTTTGGTTCCTCTTATTTTTACCAGGAATTTTTTATGCAATAACCTTGAAATTAAATTTTGCTTCATCCTTAATGACTATATTCGTTATGAAAAAAATGCCCATGGACCATCTATAACATGAATTCATTCAATTTAACAACCAATGGAGTCCTTGATCTTGAAATACATTTCTTATTGATATTAATTGTGGAATTAAAAATTAAAGACAGCCTCCCATCATTTCTCATTAGCTATGATCCTCTTTTGACTCCAAACACACTTTTTGACACATTGATTATAAAATTAACACATGTAGCTAAACAACCTATTATATTGATTGAATCAAACAAGTATAAAAACCTTTAAAACTATAAATCCATTTAAATTCATCAGTCAAAGGAGTCATTCATCATGATTTGCATTCTGTACAAATGTGAACTGGTTTAATTCCTAAATCACGAGATCTTCTAATCGCCTCATGTGAATTAGGCTCCTCTTATTGTTACCAGGACTTTTTTCATGCAATAACCTTGAAATGAAATTTTGCTTCATCCTTAATGACTATATTCGTTATGAAAAAAATGCCCATGGACCATCTATAACATGAATTCATTCAATTTAACAACCAATGGAGTCCTTGATCTTGAAATTCATTTCTTATTGATATTAATTGTGGAATTAAAAATTAAAGACAGCCTCCCATCATTTCTCATTAGCAATGCTCCTCTTTTGACTTCAAACACACTTTTTGACACATTGATCATGAAAGTAACACATGTGGCTAAACAACCTAATATATTGATTGAATCAAACAAGTATAGACACCATTACAACTCTAAATCTATTTAAATCCGTCAATCAAGGGAGTCATTCATCATGGTTTTCATTCCGTAAAATGTGAACTGGTTTAATGCTTAAATGACGAGACATTCTAATCACCTCATGTGAATTTGGTTCCTCTTTTTTTTACCAGGAATTTTTTATGCAAAAACCTTGAAATTAAATTTTGCTTCATCCTTGATGACTATATTCGTTATGAAAAAAATGCCCATGGACCATCTATAACATGAATTCACTCAATTTAACAACCAATGGAGTCATTGATCTTGAAATTCATTTCTTATTGATTTTAATTGTGGAATTGAAAATTAGAATGTGCCTCAAATGATTTCACATTATCAATGCTCTTCTTTTGACTCCAAACACATTTTTTGACATATTGATCATAAAATTAACACATGTAGCTAAACAACCTATTATATTGATTGAATCAAACAAGTATAAAAACCTTTAAAACTCTAAATCCATTTAAATCCGTCAGTCAAAGGAGTCATTCATCATGATTTGCATTCTGTACTAATGTGAACTGGATTAATTCTTAAATCACGAGATATTCTAATCGCCTCATGTGAAGTAGGCTCCTCTTATTGTTACCAGGACTTTTTTCATGCAATAACCTTGACATGAAATTTTGCTTCATCCTTACTGACTATATTCGTTATGAAAAAAATGCCCATGGACCATCTACAACATGAATTCATTCAATTTAACAACAAATGGAGTCCTTGATGTTGAAATTCATTTTTTATTGATAATAAGTGTTCAATTGAAAATTAGAAAGTGCCTCAAATGATTTCACATTAGCAATGCTCCCCTTTTCACACCAAACACACTTTTTGACACATTGATTATAAAATTAACACATGTAGCTAAACAACCTATTATATTGATTGAATCAAACAAGTATAAAAACCTTTAAAACTGTAAATCCATTTAAATCCGTCAGTCAAAGGAGTCATTCATCATGATTTGCATTCTGTACAAATGTGAACTGGTTTAATTCTTAAATCACGAGATCTTCTAATCGCGTCATGTGAATTAGGCTCCTCTTATTGTTACCAGGACTTTTTTCATGCAATAACCTTGAAATGAAATTTTGCTTCATCCTTAATGACTATATTCGTTATGAAAAAAATGCCCATGGACCATCTACAACATGAATTCATTCAATTTAACAACCAATGGAGTCCATGATCTTGAAATTCATTTCTTATTGATATTCATTGTGGAATTAAAAATTAAAGACAGCCTCCTATCATTTCTCATTAGCAATGCTCCTCTTTTGACTCCAAACACACTTTTTGACACATTGATCATGAAAGTAACACATGTGGCTAAACAACCTAGTATATTGATTGAATCAAACAAGTATAAACACCATTACAATTCGAAATCTATTTAAATTCGTCAATCAAGGGAGTCATTCATCATGGTTTGCATTCTGTACAAATGTGAACTGGTTTAATGCTTAAATCACGAGACATTCTAATCACCTCATGTGAATTAGGCTCCTCTTATTGTTACTAGGACTTTTTTCATGCAATAACCTTGAAATTAAATTTTGCTTCATCCTTAATGGCTATTTCATTTATGAAAAAAATGCCCATGGACCATCTATAACATAAATTCATTCAATTTAACAACCAATGGAGTCCTCGATGTTGAAATTCATTTTCAATTGATATTAATTTTTCAATTGAAAATTAGAAAGTGCCTCAAATGATTTCACATTAGCAATGCTCCTCTTTTGACTCCAAACACACTATTTGACACATTGATCATAAAATTAACACATGTAGCTAAACAACCTATTATATTGATTGAATCAAACAAGTATAAAAACCTTTAAAACTATAAATCCATTTAAATTCATCAGTCAAAGGAGTCATTCATCATGATTTGCATTCTGTACAAATGTGAACTGGTTTAATTCCTAAATCACGAGATCTTCTAATCGCCTCATGTGAATTAGGCTCCTCTTATTGTTACCAGGACTTTTTTCATGCAATAACCTTGAAATGAAATTTTGCTTCATCCTTAATGACTATATTCGTTATGAAAAAAATGCCCATGGACCATCTATAACATGAATTCATTCAATTTAACAACCAATGGAGTCCTTGATCTTGAAATTCATTTCTTATTGATATTAATTGTGGAATTAAAAATTAAAGACAGCCTCCCATCATTTCTCATTAGCAATGCTCCTCTTTTGACTTCAAACACACTTTTTGACACATTGATCATGAAAGTAACACATGTGGCTAAACAACCTAATATATTGATTGAATCAAACAAGTATAGACACCATTACAACTCTAAATCTATTTAAATCCGTCAATCAAGGGAGTCATTCATCATGGTTTGCATTCCGTACAATGTGAACTGGTTTAATGCTAAAATCACGAGACATTCTAATCACCTCATGTGAATTTGGTTCCTCTTATTTTTACCAGGAATTTTTTATGCAATAACCTTGAAATGAAATTTTGCTTCATCCTTAATGACTATATTCGTTATGAAAAAAATGCCCATGGACCATCTATAACATGAATTCACTCAATTTAACAACCAATGGAGTCATTGATCTTGAAATTCATTTCTTATTGATTTTAATTGTGGAATTGAAAATTAGAATGTGCCTCAAATGATTTCACATTAGCAATGCTCCTCTTTTGACTCCAAACACACTTTTTGACATATTGATCATAAAATTAACACATGTAGCTAAACAACCTATTATATTGATTGAATCAAACAAGTATAAAAACCTTTAAAACTCTAAATCCATTTAAATCCGTCAGTCAAAGGAGTCATTCATCATGATTTGCATTCTGTACTAATGTGAACTGGATTAATTCTTAAATCACGAGATATTCTAATCGCCTGATGTGAAGTAGGCTCCTCTTATTGTTACCAGGACTTTTTTCATGCAATAACCTTGAAATGAAATTTTTGCTTCATCCTTACTGACTATATTCGTTATGAAAAAAGTGCCGATGGACCATCTACAACATGAATTCATTCAATTTAACAACAAATGGAGTCCTTAATGTTGAAATTCATTTTTTATTGATAATAATTGTTCAATTGAAAATTAGAAAGTGCCTCAAATGATTTCACATTAGCAATGCTCCCCTTTTTCACACCAAACACACTTTTTGACACATTGATTATAAAATTAACACATGTAGCTAAACAACCTATTATATTGATTGAATCAAACAAGTATAAAAACCTTTAAAACTGTAAATCCATTTAAATCCGTCAGTCAAAGGAGTCATTCATCATGATTTGCATTCTGTACAAATGTGAACTGGTTTAATTCTTAAATCACGAGATATTCTAATCGCGTCATGTGAATTAGGCTCCTCTTATTGTTACCAGGACTTTTTTCATGCAATAACCTTGAAATGAAATTTTGCTTCATCCTTAATGACTATATTCGTTATGAAAAAAATGCCCATGGACCATCTACAACATGAATTCATTCAATTTAACAACCAATGGAGTCCTCGATGTTGAAATTCATTTTCAATTGATATTAATTTTTCAATTGAAATTTAGAAAGTGCCTCAAATGATTTCACATTAGCAATGCTCCTCTTTTGACTCCAAACACACTTTTTGACACATTGATCATAAAATTAACACATGTAGCTAAACAACCTATTATATTGATTGAATCAAACAAGTATAAAAACCTTTAAAACTGTAAATCCAATTAAATTCGTCAGTCAAAGGAGTCATTCATCATGATTTGCATTCTGTACAAATGTGAACTGGTTTAATTCTTAAATCACGAGATCTTCTAATCGCCTCATGTGAATTAGGCTCCTCTTATTGTTACCAGGACATTTTTCATGCAATAACCTGGAGTTGAAATTTTGCTTCATCCTTAATGACTATATTCGTTATGAAAAAAATGCCCATGGACCATCCATAACATGAATTCATTCAATTTAACAACCAATGGAGTCCTTGATCTTGAAATTCATTTCTTATTGATATTAATTGTGGAATTAAAAATTAAAGACAGCCTCCCATCATTTCTCATTAGCAATGCTCCTCTTTTGACTCCAAACACACTTTTTGACACATTGATCTTGAAAGTAACACATGTGGCTAAACAACCTAATATATTGATTGAATCAAACAAGTATAGACACCATTACAACTCTAAATCTATTTAAATCCGTCAATCAAGGGAGTCATTCATCATGGTTTGCATTCCGTACAATGTGAACTGGTTTAATGCTAACATCACGAGACATTCTAATCACCTCATGTGAATTTGGTTCCTCTTATTTTTACCAGGAATTTTTTATGCAATAACCTTGAAATGAAATTTTGCTTCATCCTTAATGACTATATTCGTTATGAAAAAAATGCCCATGGACCATCTATAACATGAATTCACTCAATTTAACAACCAATGGAGTCATTGATCTTGAAATTCATTTCTTATTGATTTTAATTGTGGAATTGAAAATTAGAATGTGCCTCAAATGATTTCACATTAGCAATGCTCCTCTTTTGACTCCAAACACACTTTTTGACACATTGATCATAAAATTAACACATGTAGCTAAACAACCTATTATATTGATTGAATCAAACAAGTATAAAAACCT
The DNA here is from genome assembly GCA_037897445.1 of Ceriops zippeliana. Classification (NCBI taxonomy): domain Eukaryota; kingdom Viridiplantae; phylum Streptophyta; class Magnoliopsida; order Malpighiales; family Rhizophoraceae; genus Ceriops; species Ceriops zippeliana. The sequence continues at coordinate 16,734 of JBAPLH010001427.1, read as the reverse complement.
TTAAAACTGTAAATCCAATTAAATTCGTCAGTCAAAGGAGTCATTCATCATGATTTGCATTCTGTACAAATGTGAACTGGTTTAATTCTTAAATCCCGAGATCTTCTAATCGCCTCATGTGAATTAGGCTCCTCTTATTGTTACCAGGACTTTTTTCATGCAATAACCTTGAGATGAAATTTTGCTTCATCCTTAATGACTATATTCGTTATGAAAAAAATGCCCATGGACCATCCATAACATGAATTCATTCAATTTAACAACCAATGGAGTCCTTGATCTTGAAATTCATTTCTTATTGATATTAATTGTGGAATTAAAAATTAAAGACAGCCTCCCATCATTTCTCATTAGCAATGCTCCTCTTTTGACTCCAAACACACTTTTTGACACATTGATCTTGAAAGTAACACATGTGGCTAAACAACCTAATATATTGATTGAATCAAACAAGTATAGACACCATTACAACTCTAAATCTATTTAAATCCGTCAATCAAGGGAGTCATTCATCATGGTTTGCATTCCGTACAATGTGAACTGGTTTAATGCTAAAATCACGAGACATTCTAATCACCTCATGTGAACTGGTTCCTCTTATTTTTACCAGGAATTTTTTATGCAATAACCTTGAAATGAAATTTTGCTTCATCCTTAATGACTATATTCGTTATGAAAAAAATGCCCATGGACCATCTATAACATGAATTCACTCAATTTAACAACCAATGGAGTCATTGATCTTGAAATTCATTTCTTATTGATTTTAATTGTGGAATTGAAAATTAGAATGTGCCTCAAATGATTTCACATTAGCAATGCTCCTCTTTTGACTCCAAACACATTTTTTGACATATTGATCATAAAATTAACACATGTAGCTAAACAACCTATTATATTGATTGAATCAAACAAGTATAAAAACCTTTAAAACTCTAAATCCATTTAAATCCGTCAGTCAAAGGAGTCATTCATCATGATTTGCATTCTGTACTAATGTGAACTGGATTAATTCTTAAATCACGAGATATTCTAATCGCCTCATGTGAAGTAGGCTCCTCTTATTGTTACCAGGACTTTTTTCATGCAATAACCTTGAAATGAAATTTTGCTTCATCCTTACTGACTATATTCGTTATGAAAAAAATGCCCATGGACCATCTACAACATGAATTCATTCAATTTAACAACAAATGGAGTCCTTGATGTTGAAATTCATTTTTTATTGATAATAATTGTTCAATTGAAAATTAGAAAGTGCCTCAAATGATTTCACATTAGCAATGCTCCCCTTTTCACACCAAACACACTTTTTGACACATTGATTATAAAATTAACACATGTAGCTAAACAACCTATTATATTGATTGAATCAAACAAGTATAAAAACCTTTAAAACTGTAAATCCATTTAAATCCATCAGTCAAAGGAGTCATTCATCATGATTTGCATTCTGTACAAATGTGAACTGGTTTAATTCTTAAATCACGAGATATTCTAATCGCGTCATGTGAATTAGGCTCCTCTTATTGTTACCAGGACTTTTTTCATGCAATAACCTTGAAATGAAATTTTGCTTCATCCTTAATGACTATATTCGTTATGAAAAAAATGCCCATGGACCATCTACAACATGAATTCATTCAATTTAACAACCAATGGAGTCCATGATCTTGAAATTCATTTCTTATTGATATTCATTGTGGAATTACAAATTAAAGACAGCCTCCTATCATTTCTCATTAGCAATGCTCCTCTTTTGACTCCAAACACACTTTTTGACACATTGATCATGAAAGTAACACATGTGGCTAAACAACCTAGTATATCGATTGAATCAAACAAGTATAAACACCATTACAACTCGAAATCTATTTAAATCCGTCAATCAAGGGAGTCATTCATCATGGTTTGCATTCTGTACAAATCTGAACTGGTTTAATGCTTAAATCACGAGACATTCTAATCACCTCATGTGAGTTAGGCTCCTCTTATTGTTACTAGGACTTTTTTCATGCAATAACCTTGAAATTAAATTTTGCTTCATCCTTAATGGCTATTTTATTTATGAAAAAAATGCCCATGGACCATCTATAACCTAAATTCATTCAATTTAACAACCAATGGAGTCCTCGATGTTGAAATTCATTTTTAATTGATATTAATTTTTCAATGGAAAATTAGAAAGTGCCTCAAATGATTTCACATTAGCAATGCTCCTCTTTTGACTCCAAACACACTTTTTGACACATTGATCATAAAATTAACACATGTAGCTAAACAACCAATTATATTGATTGAATCAAACAAGTATAAAAACCTTTAAAACTGTAAATCCAATTAAATTCGTCAGTCAAAGGAGTCATTCATCATGATTTGCATTCTGTACAAATGTGAACTGGTTTAATTCTTAAATCACGAGATCTTCTAATCGCCTCATGTGAATTAGGCTCCTCTTATTGTTACCAGGACATTTTTCATGCAATAACCTTGAGATGAAATTTTGCTTCATCCTTAATGACTATATTCGTTATGAAAAAAATGCCCATGGACCATCCATAACATGAATTCATTCAATTTAACAACCAATGGAGTCCTTGATCTTGAAATTCATTTCTTATTGATATTAAATGTGGAATTAAAAATTAAAGACAGCCTCCCATCATTTCTCATTAGCAATGCTCCTCTTTTGACTCCAAACACACTTTTTGACACATTGATCTTGAAAGTAACACATGTGGCTAAACAACCTAATATATTGATTGAATCAAACAAGTATAGACACCATTACAACTCTAAATCTATTTAAATCCGTCAATCAAGGGAGTCATTCATCATGGTTTGCATTCCGTACAATGTGAACTGGTTTAATGCTAACATCACGAGACATTCTAATCACCTCATGTGAATTTGGTTCCTCTTATTTTTACCAGGAATTTTTTATGCAATAACCTTGAAATGAAATTTTGCTTCATCCTTAATGACTATATTCGTTATGAAAAAAATGCCCATGGACCATCTATAACATGAATTCACTCAATTTAACAACCAATGGTGTCATTGATCTTGAAATTCATTTCTTATTGATTTTAATTGTGGAATTGAAAATTAGAATGTGCCTCAAATGATTTCACATTAGCAATGCTCCTCTTTTGACTCCAAACACACTTTTTGACACATTGATCATAAAATTAACACATGTAGCTAAACAACCTATTATATTGATTGAATCAAACAAGTATAAAAACCTTTAAAACTCTAAATCCATTTAAATCCGTCAGTCAAAGGAGTCATTTATCATGATTTGCATTCTGTACAAATGTGAACTGGTTTAATTCTTAAATCACGCGATATTCTAATCGCCTCCTGTGAAGTAGGCTCCTCTTATTGTTACCAGGACTTTTTTCATGCAATAACATTGAAATGAAATTTTGCTTCATCCTTACTGACTATATTCGTTATGAAAAAAATGCCCATTGACCATCTATAACATGAATTCATTCAATTTCACAACCAATGGAGTCCTTGATCTTGAAATTCATTTCTTCTTGATATTAATTGTGGAATTAAAAATTAAAGATAGCCTCCCATCATTTCTCATTAGCAATGCTCCTCTTTTGACTCCAAACACACTTTTTGAAACATTGATCATGAAAGTAACACATGTGGCTAAACAAGCTAGTATATTGATTGAATAAAACAAGTATAAACACCATTACAACTCGAAATCTATTTAAATCCGTCAATCAAGGGAGTCATTCATCATGGTTTGCATTCTGTACAAATGTGAACTGGTTTAATGCTTAAATCACGAGACATTCTCATCACCTCATGTGAATGAGGCTCCTCTTATTGTTACTAGGACTTTTTTCAGGCAATAACCTTGAAATGAAATTTTGCTTCATCCTTAATGGCTATTTTCTTTATGAAAAAAATGCCCATGGACCATCTATAACATGAATTCATTCAATTTAACAACCAATGGAGTCCTCGATGTTGAGATTCATTTTTAATTGATATTAATTGTTCAATTGAAAATTAGAAAGTGCCTCAAATGATTTCACATTAGCAATGCTCCTCTTTTGACTCCAAACACACTTTTTGACACATTGATCATAAAATTAACAGATGTAGCTAAACAACCTATTATATTGATTGAATCAAACAAGTGTAAAAACCTTTAAAACTCTAAATCCTTTTAAATCCATCAGTCAAAGGAGTCATTCATCATGATTTGCATTCTGTACAAATGTGAACTGGTTTAATTCTTAAATCACGAGATATTCTAATCGCCTCATGTGAATTAGGCTCCTCTTATTGTTACCAGGACTTTTTTCATGCAATAACCTTGAAATGAAATTCTGCTTCATCGTTAATGACTCTATTTGTTATGAAAAAAATGCCCGTGGACCATCTATAACATGAATTCATTCAATTTAACAACCAATGGGGTCCTTGATCTTGAAATTCATTTCTTATTGATATTACTTGTGGAATTAAAAATTAAAGACAGCCTCCCATCATTTCTCATTAGCAATGCTCCTCTTTTGACTCCAAACACACTTTTTGATACATTCATCATGAAAGTAACACATGTGGCTAAACAACCTAATATATTGATTGAATCAAACAAGTATAGACACCATTACAATACTAAATCTATTTAAATCCGTCAATCAAGGGAGTCATTCATTATGGTTTGTATTCCGTACAAATGTGAACTGGTTTAATGCTTAAATCAGGAGACATTCTAATCACCTCATGTGAATTAGGCTCCTCTTATTGTTACCAGGACTTTTTTCATGCAATAATCTTGAAATGAAATTTTGCTTCATCCTTAATGCCTATATTCGTTATGAAAAAAATCCCATGGACCATCTATAACATGAATTCATTCAATTTAACAACCAATGGAGTCCTTGATCTTGAAATTCATTTATTATTGATATTAATTGTGGAATTAAAAAATAAAGACAGCCTCCCATCATTTCTCATTATCAATGCTCCTCTTTTGACTCCAAACAGACTCTTTGACACATTGATCATGAAAGTAACGCATGTGGCTAAACAACCTAATATATTGATTGGATCAAACAAGTATAGACACCATTACAACTCTAAATCTATTTAAATCCGTCAATCAAGGGAGTCATTCATCATGGTTTGCATTCCGTACAAATGTGAACTGGTTTAGTGCTTAAATCACGAGACATTCTAATCACCTCATGTGATTTTGGTTCCTCTTATCTTTACCAGGAATTTTTTATGCAATAACCTTGAAATTAAATTTTGCTTCATCCTTAATGACTATATTCGTTATGAAAAAAATGCCCATGGACAATCTATAACATGAATTCATTCAATTTAACCACCAATGGAGTCCTTGATCTTGAAATTCATTTCTTATTGATATTAATTGTGGAATTAAAAATTAAAGAGAGCCTCCCATCATTTCTCATTAGCAATGCTCCTCTTTTGACTCCAAACACACTTTTTGACACATTGATCATGAAAGTAACACATGTAGCTAAACAACCTAGTATATTGATTGAATCAAACAAGTATAGACACCATTACAACTCGAAATCTATTTAAATCCGTCAATCAAGGGAGTCATTCATCATGGTTTGTATTCCGTACAAATGTGAACTGGTTTAATGCTTAAATCACGAGACATTCTAATCACCTCATGTGAATTAGGCTCCTCTTATTGTTGCTAGGACTTTTTCATGCAATAACCTTGAAATTAAATTTTGCTTCATCCTTAATGGCTATTTTCTTTATGAAAAAAATGCCCATGGACCATCTGTAACATGAATTCATTCAATTTAACAACTAATGGAGACCTCGATGTTGAAATTCATTTTTTATTGATATTAATTGTTCAATTGAAAATTAGAAAGTGCCTCAAATGATTTCACATTAGCAATGCTCCTCTTTTGACTCCAAACACACTTTTTGTCACATTGATCATAAAATTAACACATGTAGCTAAACAACCTATTATATTGATTGAATCAAACAAGTATAAAAACCTTTAAAACTATAAATCCATTTAAATCCGTCAGTCAAAGGAGTCATTCCTCATAATTTGCATTCTGTACAAATGTGAACTGGTTTAATTCTTAATTCACGAGATATTCTAATCGACTCGTGTGAATTAGGCTCCTCTTATTGTTACCAGGACTTTTTTCATGCAATAACATTGAAATAAAATTTTGGTTCATCCTTAATGACTCTATTTGTTATGAAAAAAATGCCCGTGGACCATCTATAACATGAATTCATTCAATTTAACAACCAATGGGGTCCTTGATCTTGAAATTCATTTCTTATTGATATTAATTGTGGAATTAAAAATTAAAGACAGCCTCCCATCATTTCTCATTAGCAATGCTCCTCTTTTGACTCCAAACACACTTTTTGACACATTCATCATGAAAGTAACACATGTGGCTAAACAACCTAATATATTGATTGAATCAAACAAGTATAGACACCATTACAACACTAAATCTATTTAAATCCGTCAATCAAGGGAGTCATTCATTATGGTTTGTATTCCATACAAATGTTAACTGGTTTAATGCTTAAATCACGAGACATTCTAATCCCCTCACGTGAAATAGGCTCCTCTTATTGTTATGAGTACTTTTTTCACGCAAAAACCTTGAAATTAAAATTTTCTTCTTCCTCAATGACTATATTCGTTATGAAAAAAATGCCCATGGACCCTCTATAACATGAATTCATTCAATTTAACAACCAATGGAGTCCTTGATGTTGAAATTCATTTTTTATTGGAAGTAATTGTTCAATTCAAAATTAGAGAGTGCCTCAATTGATTTCACATTAGCAATGCTCCCCTTTTGACTCCAAACACACTTTTTGACACATTGATCATAAAATTAACACATGTAGCGAAACAACCTATTATATTGATTGAATCAAACAAGTATAAAAACCTTTAAAACTCTAAATCCATTTAAATCCGTCAGTCAAAGGAGTCATTCATCATGATTTGCATTCTGTACAAATGTGAACTGGTTTAATTCTTAAATCATGAGATATTCTAATCGCGTCATGTGAATTAGGCTCCTCCTATTGTTACCAGGACTTTTTTCATGCAATAACCTTGAAATGAAATTTTGCTTCATCCTTAATGACTATATTCGTTATGAAAAAAATGCCCATGGACCATCTACAACATGAATTCATTCAATTTAACAACCAATGGAGTCCTTGATCTTGAAATTCATTTCTTATTGATATTAATTGTGGAATTAAAAATTAAAGACAGCGTCCCATCATTTCTCATTTGCAATGCTCCTCTTTTGACTCCAAACACACTTTTTGACACATTGATCATGAAAGTGACACATGTGGCTAAACAACCTAGTATATGGATTGAAGCAAACAAGTATAGACACCATTACAACTCTAAATCTATTTAAATCCGTCAATCGAGGGAGTCATTCATCATGGTTTGCATTTCGTACAAATGTGAACTGGTTTAATGCTTAAATCACGAGATATTCTAATCGCGTCATGTGAATTAGGCTCCTCTTATTGTTACCAGGACTTTTTTCACGCAATAACCTTGAAATTAAATTTTGCTTCATCCTTAATGACTATATTCGTTATGAAAAAAATGCCCATGGACCATCTATAACATGAATTCATTCAATTTAACAACCAATGGAGTCCTCGATGTTGAAATTCATTTTCAATTGATATTAATTTTTCAATTGAAAATTAGAAAGTGCCTCAAATGATTTCACATTAGCAATGCTCCTCTGTTGACTCCAAACACACTTTTTGACACATTGATCATAAAATTAACACATGTAGCTAAACAACCTATTATATTGATTGAATCAAAAAAGTATAAAAACCTTTAAAACTCTAAATCCATTTAAATCCGTCAGTCAAAGGAGTCATTCATCATGATTTGCATCCTGTAAAAATGTGAAATGGTTTAATTCTTAAATCGCGAGCCATTCTAATCGCCTCATGTGAATTAGGATCCTCTTATTGTTACCAGGACTTTTTTCATGCAATAACCTTGAAATTAAATTTTGCTTCATCTTTAATGACTATATTCATTATGAAAAAATACCCATGGTTAATCTATAACATGAATTCATTCAATTTAACAACCAATGGAGTCCTTGATCTTGAAATTCACTTCTTATTGATATTCATTGTGGAATTAAAAATTAAAGACAGCCTCCTATCTTTTCTCATTAGCAATGCTCCTCTTTTGACTCCAAACACACTTTTTTGACACATTGATCATGAAAGTAACACATGTGGCTAAACAACCTAGTATATTGATTGAATCAAACAAGTATAAACACCATTACAACTCAAAATCTATTTAAATCCATCAATCAAGGGAGTCATTCATCATGGTTTGCATTCTGTACAAATGAGAACTGGTTTAATGCTTAAATCACGAGACATTCTAATCACCTCATGTGAATTAGGCTCTTCTTACTGTTACTAGGACTTTTTTCATGCAATAACCTTGAAATTAAATTTTGCTTCATCCTTAATGGCTATTTTATTTATGAAAAAAATGCCCATGGACCATCTATAACATGAATTCATTCAATTTAACAACCAATGGAGTCCTCGATGTTGAAATTCATTTTTAATTGATATTAATTTTTCAATTGAAAATTAGAAAGTGCCTCAAATGATTTCACATTAGCAATGCTCCTCTTTTGACTCCAAACACACTTTTTGACACATTGATCATAAAATTAACACATGTAGCTAAACAACCTATTATATTGATTGAATCAAACAAGTATAAAAACCTTTAAAACTCTAAATCCATTTAAATCCGTCAGTCAAAGGAGTCATTCATCATGATTTGCATTCTGTAAAAATATGAATTGGTTTAATTCTTAAATCGCGAGACATTGTAATCGCCTTATGTGAATTAGGCTCCTCTTATTGTTACCAGGACTTTTTTCATGCAATTACATTGAAATTAAATTTTGCTTCATCCTTAATGACTATATTCGTTATGAAAAAATGCCCATGGACGATTTATAACATGAATTCATTCAATTTAACAACCAATGGAGTCCTTGATCTTGAAATTCATATCTTATTGATATTCATTGTGGAATTAAAAATTAAAGACAGCTTCCTATCTTTTCTCATTAGCAATGCTCCTCTTTTGACTCCAAACACACTTTTTGACACATTCATCATGAAAGTAACACATGTGGCTAAACAACCTAGTATATTGATTGAATCAAACAAGTATAAACACCATTACAACTCGAAATCTATTTAAATCCGTCAATCAAGGGAGTCATTCATCATGGTTTGCATTCTGTACAAATGTGAACTGGTTTAATGCTTAAATCACGAGACATTCTCATCACCTCATGTGAATTAGGCTCCTCTTATTGTTACTAGGACTTTTTTCAAGCAATAACCTTGAAATTAAATTTTGCTTCATCCTTAATGGCTATTTTCTTTATGAAAAAAATGCCCATGGACCATCTATAACATGAATTCATTCAATTTAACAACCAATGGAGTCCTCGATGTTGAAATTCATTTTTAATTGATATTAATTGTTCAATTGAAAATTAGAAAGTGCCTCAAATGATTTCACATTAGCAATGCTCCTCTTTTGACTCCAAAAACACTTTTTGACACCTTGATCATAAAATTAACACATGTAGCTAAACAACCTATTATATTGATTGAATCAAACAAGTATAAAAACCTTTAAAACTCTAAATCCTTTTAAATCCGTCAGTCAAAGGAGTCATTCATCATGATTTGCATTCTGTACAAATGTGAACCGGTTTAATTCTTAAATCACGAGATATTCTAATCGCCTCATGTGAATTAGGCTCCTCTTATTGTTACCAGGACTTTTTTCATGCAATAACCTTGAAATGAAATTTTGCTTCATCCTTAATGACTATATTCGTTTTGAAAAAAATGCCCATGGACCATCGATAACATGAATTCATTCAATTTAACAACCAATGGAGTCCTTGATCTTGAAATTCATTTCATATTGATATTAATTGTGGAATTAAAAATTAAAGATGGCCTCCCATCATTTCACATTAGCAATGCTCCTCTTTTGACTCCAAACACACTTTTTGACACTTTGATCATGAAAGTAACACATGTGGCTAAACAACCTAATATATTGATTGAATCAAACAAGTATAGACACCATTACAACTCTAAATCTATTTAAATCCGTCAATCAAGGGAGTCATTCATCATGGTTTGCATTCCGTACAAATGTGAACTGGTTTAATGCTTAAATCACGAGACATTCTAATCACCTCATGTGAATTTGGTTCCTCTTCTTTGTACCAGGAATTTTTTATGCAATAACTTTGAAATTAAATTTTGCTTCAACCTTAATGACTATATTCGTTATGAAAAAATTGCCCATGGACCATCTATAACATGAATTCACTCAATTTAACAACCGATGCAGTCATTGATCTTGAAATTCATTTCTTATTGATTTTAATTGTGGAATTGAAAATTAGAATGTGCCTCAAATCATTTCACATTAGCAATGCTCCTCTTTTGACTCCAAACACACTTTTTGACACATTGATCATAAAATTAACACATGTAGCTAAACAACCTATTATATTGATTGAATCAAACAAGTATAAAAACCTTTAAAACTCTAAATCCATTTAAATCCGTCAGTCAAAGGAGTCATTCATCATGATTTGCATTCTGTACAAATGTGAACTGGTTTAATTCTTAAATCACAAGATATTCTAATCGCCTCATGTGAATTAGGCTCCTCTTATTGTTACCAGGACTTTTTTCATGCAATAACCTTGAAATGAAATTTTGCTTCATTCTTAATGACTATATTCATTTTGAAAAAAATGCCCATGGACCATCGATAACATGAATTCATTCAATTTAACAACCAATGGAGTCCTTGATCTTGAAATTCATTTCATATTGATATTAATTGTGGAATTAAAAATTAAAGATGGCCTCCCATCATTTCACATTAGCAATGCTCCTCTTTTGACTCCAAACACACTTTTTGACACTTTGATCATGAAAGTAACACATGTGGCTAAACAACCTAATATATTGATTGAATCAAACAAGTATAGACACCATTACAACTCTAAATCTATTTAAATCCGTCAATCAAGGGAGTCATTCATCATGGTTTGCATTCCGTACAAATGTGAACTGGTTTAATGCTTAAATCATGAGACATTCTAATCACCTCATGTGAATTTGGTTCCTCTTCTTTGTACCAGGAATTTTTTATGCAATAACTTTGAAATTAAATTTTGCTTCAACCTTAATGACTATATTCGTTATGAAAAAATTGCCCATGGACCATCTATAACATGAATTCACTCAATTTAACAACCGATGGAGTCATTGATCTTGAAATTCATTTCTTATTGATTTTAATTGTGGAATTGAAAATTAGAATGTGCCTCAAATCATTTCACATTAGCAATGCTCCTCTTTTGACTCCAAACACACTTTTTGACATATTGATCATAAAATTAAGAAATCTAGCTAAACAACCTATTATATTGATTGAATCAAACAAGTATAAAAATCTTTAAAACTCTAAATCCATTTAAATCCGTCAGTCAAAGGAGTCATTCATCATGATTTGCATTCTGTACAAATGTGAACTGGTTTAATTCTTAAATCACGAGATATTCTAATCGCCTCATGTGAATTAGGCTCCTCTTATTGTTACTAGGACTTTTTTCATGCAATAACCTTGAATTTAAATTTTGCTTCATCCTTACTGACTATATTCGTTATGAAAAAAATGCCCATTGACCATCTATAACATGAATTCATTCAATTTAACAACCAATGGAGTCCTTGATCTTGAAATTCATTTCTTATTGATATTAATTGTGGAATTAAAAATTCAAGACAGTCTCCCATCATTTCTCATTAGCAATGCTCCTCTTTTGACTCCAAACACACTTTTTGACACATTGATCATAAAATTAACACATGTAGCTAAACAACCTATTATATTGATTGAATCAAACAAGTATAAAAACCTTTAAAACACTGAATCCATTTAAATTCGTCAGTCAAAGGAGTCATTCATCATGATTTGCATTCTGTACAAATGTGAACTGGTTTAATTCTTAAATCACGAGACATTCAAATCGCCTCATGTGAATTAGGCTCCTCTTATTGTTTCCCGGACTTTTTTCATGCAATAGCCTTGAAATGAAATTTTGCTTCATCCCTAATGACTATATTCGTTTTCGAAAAGATGACCATGGACCATCTATAACATGAATTCATTCAATTTAACCACCAATGGAGTCCTTGATCTTGAAAATCATTTCTTATTGATATTAATTGTGGAATTAAAAATTAAAGATGGCCTCCCATCATTTCTCATTAGCAATGCTCCTCTTTTGACTCCAAATACACTTTTTGACACTTTGATCATGAAAGTAACACATGTGGCTAAACAACCTAATATATTGATTGAATCAAACAAGTATAGACACCATTATAACTCTAAATCTATTTAAATCTGTCAATCAAGGGAGTCATTCATCATGGTTTGCATTCCGTACAAATGTGAACTGGATTAATGCTTAAATCACAAGACATTCTAATCACCTCATGTGAATTTGGTTCCTCTTCTTTGTACCAGGAATTTTTTATGCAATAACTTTGAAATTAAATTTTGCTTCATCCTTAATGACTATATTCGTTATGAAAAAATTGCCCACGGACCATCTATAACATGAACTCACTCAATTTAACAACCGATGGAGTCATTGATCATGAAATTCATTTCTTATTGATTTTAATTGTGGAATTGAAAATTAGAATGTGCCTCAAATGATTTCACATTCCAATGCTCCTCTTTTGACTCCAAACACACTTTTTGACACATTGATCATAAAATGAACACATGTAGCTAAACAACTATTATATTGATTGAATCAAACAAGTATAACAACCTTTAAAACTGTAAATCCATTTAAATCCATCAGTCAAAGGAGTCATTCATCATGATTTGCATTCTGTACAAATGTGAACTGGTTTAATTCTTAAATCACGAGATATTCTAATCGACTCATGTGAATTAGGCTCCTCTTATTGTTACCAGGACTTTTTTCATGCAATAACCTTGAAATGAAATTTTGCTTCATCCTTAATGACTCTATTTGTTATGAAAAAAATGTCCGTGGACCGTATATAACATGAATTCATTCAATTTAACAACCAATGGAGTCCTTTTTCTTGAAATTCATTTCTTATTGATATTAATTGTGGAATTAAAAATTAAAGACAGCCACCCATCATTTCTCATTAGCAATGCTCCTCTTTTGACTCCAAACACACTTTTTGACACATTGATCATGAAAGTAACACATGTGGCTAAACAACCTAGTATATTGATTGAATCAAACAAGTATAGACACCATTACAACTCTAAATCTATTTAAATCCGTCAATCAAGGGTGTCATTCATCATGGTTTGCATTCCGTACAAATGTGAACTGGTTTAATGCTTAAATGACGAGACATTCTAATCACCTCATGTGAATTTGGTTCCTCATATTTTTACCAGGAATTTTTTATGCAATAACTTTGAAATTAAATTTTGCTTCATCCTTAATGACTATATTCGTTATGAAAAAAATGCCCATGGACCATCTATAACATGAATTCACTCAATTTAACAACCAATGGAGTCATTGATTTGAAATTCATTTCTTATTGATTTTAATTATGGAATTGAAAATTAGAATGTGCCTCAAATGATTTCACATTAGCAATGCTCCTCTTTTGACTCCAAACACACTTTTTGACACATTGATCATAAAATTAACACATGTAGCTAAACAACTATTATATTGATTGAATCAAACAAGTATAACAACCTTTAAAACTGTAAATCCATTTAAATCCGTCAGTCAAAGGAGTCATTCATCATGATTTGCATTCTGTACAAATGTGAACTGGTTTAATTCTTAAATCACGAGATATTCTAATCGCCTGATGTGAAGTAGGCTCCTCTTATTGTTACCAGAGACTTTTTTCATGCAATAACCTTGAAATGAAATTTTGCTTCATCCTTACTGACTATATTCGTTATGAAAAAAATGCCCATGGACCATCTATAACATGAATTCATTTAATTTAACATCCAATGGAGTCCTTATGTTGAAATTTATTTTTTATTGATATTAATTGTTCAATTGAAAATTAAAGAGTGCCTCAAATGATTTCACATTAGCAATGCTCCTCTTTTGACTCCAAACACACTTTTTGACACATTGATCATAAAATTAATACATGTAGCTAAACAACCTATTATATTGATTGAATCAAACAAGTATAAAAACGATTAAAACTCTAAATCCATTTATATCCGTCAGACAAAGAGTCATTCATCAAGGTTTGCATTCTGTACAAATGTGAACTGATTTAATTCGTAAATCACGAGACATTATAATCGCCTCATGTGAATTAGGCTGCTCTTCTTGTTACCAGGACTTTTTTAATGCAATAACCTTGAAATTAAATTTTGCTTTATCCTTAATGACTATATTCGTTATGAAAAAAATGCCCATTGACCATCTTTAACATGAATTCATTCACTTTAACAACCAATGGAGTCCTTGATCTTGAAATTCATTTCTTATTGATATTAATTGTGGAATTAAAAATTAGAGACACAGCCTCCCATCATTTCTCATTAGCAATGCTCCACTTTTTGACTCCAAACACACTTTTTGACACATTGATCATGAAAATAACACACATGTGGCTAAACAACCTAGTATATTGATTGAATCAAACAAGTATAAACACAATTACAGCTCCCAATCTATTTAAATCCGTCAATCAAGGGAGTCATTGATTATGGTTTGTATTCCGTACAAATGTGAACTGGTTTAATTCTTAAATCCCGAGACATTCTAATCACCTCATGTGAATAAGGCTCCTCTTATTGTTACCAGCACTTTTTTCATGCAATAACCTTGAAATTAAATTTTGATTCATCCTTAATGACTATATTCGTTACGAAAAAACTGCCCATGGTCCATCTATAACATGAATTCATTCAATTTAACAACCAATGGAGTCCTTCATGTTGAAATTCATTTTTTATTGATATTAATTGTTCAATTCAAAATTAGAGAGTACCTCAAATGATTTCACATTGGCAATGCTCCTCTTTTGACTCCAAACACACTTTTTTGACACATTGATCATAAAATTAACACATGTAGCTAAAACAACCTATTATATTGATTGAATCAAACAAGTATAAAAACCATTAAAACTCTAAATCCATTTAAATCTGTCAGTCAAAGGAGTCATTCATCATGGTTTGCATTCTGTACAATTGTGAACTAATTTAATTCTTAAATCACGATACATTCTAATCGCCTCATGTGAATCTCTTATTGTTACCTGGACTTTTTTCATGCAATAACCTTGAAATTAAATTTTGCTTCATCCTTAATGGCTATATTCTTTATGAAAAAAATGCCCATGGACCATCTATAACATGAATTCATTCGATTTAACAACCAATGGAGTCCTTGATGTTGAAATTCATTTTTTATTGATATTAATTGTTCAATTCAAAATTATAGAGTGCCTCAAATGATTTCACATTAGCAATCCTCCTCTTTTGACTCCAAACACACTTTTTGACACATTGATCATAAAATTAACACATGTAGCTAAACAACCTATTATATTGATTGAATCAAACAACTATAAAAACCATTAAAACTCTAAATCCATTTAAATCTGTCAGTCAAAGGAGTCATTCATCAAGGTTTGCATTCTGTACAAATGTGAACTGATTTAATTCTTAAATCACGAGACATTATAATCGCCTCATGTGAATTAGGCTCCCCTTATTGTTACCAGGACTTTTTTCATGCAATAACCTTGAAATTAAATTTTGCTTCATCCTTAATGACTATATTCGTGATGAACAAAATGCCCATGGACCATCTATAACATGAATTCTTTCAATTTAACAACCAATGTAGTGCTTGATGTTGAAATTCATTTTTTATTGATATTTAATTGTTCAATTCAAAATTAGAGAGAGTGCCTCAAATGATTTCGCATTAGCAATGCTCCCCTTTTTGACTCCAAACACACTTTTTGACACATTGATCATAAAATTAACACATTGTAGCCAAAACAA
The DNA here is from genome assembly GCA_037897445.1 of Ceriops zippeliana. Taxonomy (NCBI): domain Eukaryota; kingdom Viridiplantae; phylum Streptophyta; class Magnoliopsida; order Malpighiales; family Rhizophoraceae; genus Ceriops; species Ceriops zippeliana. The sequence continues at coordinate 509 of JBAPLH010001427.1, read as the reverse complement.
CCTATTATATTGATTGAAATCAAACAAGTATAAAAAATCTTTAAAACTCTAAATCCCATTTAAAAATCCGTCAGTCATAGGAGTCATTCATCATGATTTGCATTCTGTACAAATGTGAACTGGTTTAATTCTTAATCATCACGAGACATTTTAATCGCCTCATGTGAATTAGGCTCCTCTTTATTGTTACCACAGGTTGTAGCAGCATTTTTTCAATGCAATTAAATAACCTTGAACTTATTAAATTTTGATTCATCCTTAATGACTATATTCGTTACGAAAAAAATACTGCCCATGGTCCATCTATAACATGAATTCATTCAATTTAACAACCAATGGAGTCCTTCATGTTGAAATTCATTTTTATATTGATATTAATTGTTCAATTTCAAAATTAGAGAGTACCTCAAATGATTTCACATTGGCCACTGATCCTCTTTTGGACTCCTAAAACACTTTTTTGACGACGTTGATCATAAAATTAACACATGTTAGCTAAAATAACCATA
>JBAPLH010001426.1:0-18744 GCA_037897445.1 Ceriops zippeliana | reverse complement strand
AATGTGTTTTCGCCATCTACCAAAGGGGTCATTCATCTGTTGTTTTCATTTAATTCTAATGTTAAGTTGTTTAATACCTAAATAAATGAGACTTTCTTATCACCTCAAAGGAGACATTCAGGGTCCCTCAAATGACCATAAAATTATCCTTTGTGTGCTTTTTTAAAAACTATATTCTTTATAAAACAAATGTCCATGGAATCATCTATATTAATGAACTCATTCACTTCCAACAAGTCTTTTATCATGATTAGCAATTTCTCGTATAGCACTATTAATTGGTTTTTTTGAAAATCCAAATCATAACGTCCGGGACCATATATATCTTTAACATTCGTTTCTTTGAAATTATACTTACGTAACTACAAGTTATACCATTCATGATAAAGATAGAAGACCATTCTTTAATATTAAATTAGCAATAATTAACCTAATACCTATAACAGGCAGATTAATGAAGGTCCTGAACACTAAATAAAGCAATATGTTTAACAGTTTGGAAGACCAAGTCCAGCTAAACCTAAAGATTGAATTATAGATAGTTGGATTAAGCGAGCTATCAATCGAATATAAATTCGACCTTATAAATTCACATAAAATACAGTATTACAAATAGTTCTTCTTGTCCATTCAAGCTATATAACGTAGGAGAAAGACATTTTCTTTACTACAACTTCAATAGTTCTTGCCAAAATATGTAAAAGTACAATGTATACACAAAGAACCTTAAGCAAACATTAGTCAAAAACATAATAATTTCAAGAGGACTCTAGTCTAGGAAAAGTTAAGCACAGCAGGACATTCCAACAAACAAAGAAGTCTTTTTTATAGATTAGCATCTTTTATGGATACAAATTCTAAATGAATTGCGCAAAATAAAGAATTGTCAGTACCATCGATTTGTTTTAAAGGACGGAACACTCATTTGCTTTCCAAACAACGTTCTTCGAATACAGTTGAGATGAATATTTAGCAACTTAGTAAGCCGAACGCTACCTTAGAATGATTAATCGAAGCCTACATGACCCAAGACACCTATAAAACTCTCTAAACTCTTGTTTTCACAGTCCATCTTCCAAAGGGGGTCATTATTCATCTGTTAAGTTTTCATTTCATTTGAATAATGTTAAGTTAGTTTAATGAATGGTCTAAATAATGAGAACTAACGAATAAGAAAAAGACGTAATGAGGTAGCACTAATTTAAAAGTTTAAGCCATATTTGAAGTCCAATATCACACATGACCAATAATCCATTGGGTCTGCTTTTTACCAACTTCGAAACATTCATAACACTATAGATCCCATTGATTTAGTATAAACTACACTGAAGAAAATCTCACTCTAACTTTCTCATTAATGAAGTCCTTTTATCATGATTAGCAATTTCTTATAATTACTAATTGGTGTAGGAATTCACAAAAATAAAGTAGTCCCTCCCATCATTTCTTTTAAGCAAGGCACCTCATTTTGCCATTCCAAACACACTTTCGAGCATCTAATGAAAAAGAAAACTCCATCCCACAAATTCAAAAACTACACCCCAGTCATACCTCCAGTCACAAACTCAATCTAACATCCAAAACACTAAAAACTCTAAAAATGTGTTTTCATCCCATCTAACCAAATGGGTCATCATCTTTGTTTTTCATTTCATTCTAAAGAGACAGTTATGTTAAGAGTAACCTAAATAATAGAGACTTTTCACTAATCTCCCTCGCAAGACTAATGGGTCCTATTTAGGCTCACAAGGACTTATTTATTCTAGAAAACCCCATTAAAATTTATCCTTTGTGTGTTGCTTTTTAAAAACATCCATGATTCTTTGATCTGAAACAAATGTCCAAGGAATCATCTCATATAATTGAACTTCATTCACTTCCAACATAAACAATGAAGTCTTTTATCATGGATTAGCATTTTCTTTTGCATACAAATTGGTTGAATGCCTTAAAATAAAGAGTCCCTCCCATCATTCAAACTTTTAAGGCAAGACACTCATTTATTAAAGTTCCAAACACACTTTTTGATGAAGCGTTAATTATGAAAATTGAACAATCTGTATCCAAACTACCTAGCATAATTATAATCAAAACATAACATGCCCACCACACTCAAAGCCTAACGTCTAAAATGAGTGGGTTTTCAAATACCCTCAACAGAAGGGGGTCATTATCAGTCTTTTGTTCTTGCATCCACATTCCAAACGTCTTAGGTTGTCTTTAATTTCTCATAAATGAATTAGATCTTTCTAAAGTGCACCTTCACAACCATAGATCTTAGGGAGTTCTAATACATTTTGCTACATAGGACTAATGTTATGTCTTGAATGACCATGAAATTATCCTTGTACTGCGTTCATTTTAAACCAACAACTATATTCCATTATGAAACAATGTCCAGAAATCCTCTCTAATGAGGAAACTCTTCACTTCCACCTAACAAGGAAGCTCTTTCTGTCTGTGATATGACCATTTCTTATTGCATAAGTCTATTGGTTTGCATTCCATTTTTAAAGAGTCACCTCCAATATTTAACACAAGACACCTCTATTGTCGAAAACAACACTTTCCAACTGCAAGAAATAACTGAACGACCGTCAACTTCCAGTCAAAGCTACTCCATATTCAATCAAATACAAACATAGCCAACGTCACTTATCAAAACTATTAATGTATTTTCAGCTACCAATTCATCATTAATCTTTGTTAAAACAGAAAGCCGGCGATATTTAACAACCTAAAATTTCGAAAATTTTGACAACATTATAATGACACATACCTATGCATAGCTTCAACCAGTGTCATCCTTCGGTTTGCTACATGACTATATCTCAATCATTGAAAATCAAAGCGACATTACACTTTGATGAAGCTTGTATGTATGAAACCTATAACAGACAGTGAACCAATCACTTGATACTCCACGATAATAGAACTTCAAGTTTAGCAATTTCAATAATTCCAAATACTTCTTGGCCCATAACTATTGGCACTAACTTTTTATACTCTGCGGTTTATCTAAATTTTTCCAAATTCCTAAATAAAAGAGATCTTCATTCACCATCATTTGTTTTTAAGTGAAGATAATCAAAATGACGTTTCAACACGCACTTTTTGCCTACACTTAAAAACCTAATATGACAACTTTTCTAATCACCTCAAGCTAAATCAGGTCCACTCGTTTCTTTCTACAAAACCACTATCTTTTGTTTATCTTATGAAAAGTGACTAAATGACAATACCTTATTGATCCCTTTTGTGTGGCTTTTTTAAAAACAAATCATTCTTTACATGTGAAACAATGTCCATTTTAAAATATCTATATATATGAATGTCTCAAATCACTCTGAACATATTTTACGCACAAACAAACAATCTTTTTCTTTTATGGATGATTAGCATTTCTCTTGCATACAAATTTTCTCTTGAGATTGTCCAAATATAAAGAGTCCCTCCCACCTATTTCTTTTTACACGCAAGGACACTCATTTATTGTTCCAAACACACTTTTAATGATGAAGTTATAATGAAATTACAAACATCTGTGTAGCCAAACTACCAGAAGCATCAATTATTTTCAAAACATACATGCCCCAAACACTATTAATACACTCTTAATTGTGTTTTCATCCATCTACCAAAGGGGTCATTCATCTTTGTTTTTCATTTCATTCTAATGATTAAGTTGTTTAATTCCTAAATAATGAGACTTTCTAATCCACTCAAGCTAATCAGGGTCCTCTTTTTTGCTACAAGGACTATTTTTTATTGTTGAAACTTGACCATGAAGAAATTATCTTTTGTGTGCTTTTTAAAAACTATATATTACCCCTTGTGAAACAATGTCCATGAAATCATCTATATAATGAACTCAATTCATTCACTTCCAACACAACAATGAAGTCTTTTATCTCCTGATATTAGCATTTCATTTTTGCATACATAATTGGGTTGAATTTGCCAAAATAAAGAGTCCCTCCCATCATTTCTTTTAAGCAAGGCTCTCATTTTGCTTCCAAACACACTTTTCGATTGAAAGTTATCATGAAAATTAACATTTGTAGCCAAACTACCTAGCATATTAATCAAAACATACATGCCCAAAACACTATTAAAACTCTAAATGTGTTTTCATCCATCTATTCAACGGGCAAGGGTGTCATTCATCTTTGTTTTTCATTTTCATTCATTAATGTTATAAGTTGTTTAATTCCTAAATAATGAGACTTTCTAATCACCTCAAGCTAATCAGGGTCCTCTATTTTGCTACAAGGACTATTTTTTGTTGAAAATGACGCATGAAATTTATCCCTTTGTGTTGTCTTTTTTTAAAAAAACTATATTCTTGTTGTGAAAACAAATGTCCATGAATCATCCTAACTTATATATAATGAACTCATTATCACTTCCAACAAACAAAGAAGTCTTTTTCTATCCATGATTAGAAATTTCTTATGCATACATAATTGGTTTGGATCCAAAAAATAAAGAGTCCTTCCCATCATTTCTTTTTAAGCAAGAGCTCTCATTTTTGGTACCCAAACTCACTAACTTCCGTGATGACGAGTTCTTGAGATGAAAATTAACATTTGTAAGGGCCAACTACCTAGCATTATATAATCAAAACAATACATGCCCAAACACTAATTAAAATCTCTAAATGGAGTTTTTCATCATCATCTAACCAAAGGGGGTCATTGATCATCATTGGTTTTTTCATTTCATTCTAATTTTAAGTTGTATTTACTATTCCATAAATAACTATAGAGAGAGACTTTTCTAAATCACCTCTCAAGCTAATGGGGCTCAATCTTTCTTGGCTACAAGTTCCAACTTTCTTTTGAAATATGACCATGAAATTTATCGCTTTGTGTGGCTTTTTTAAAAAAACTATATATTCATATGTGAAACAATGTCCATGAATTTCTTACTATAATTGCACTCCTTCACTTTCCAAACAAACAAGAAGAGTCTTTTATGATGATTAAAGCATTTCTTATGCATAACTAATTGGTTGAATTTACCAAAAATAAAGAGTCCCTACCCATCATTTTTCTTTTAAGCAAGAATCCATTGGATGGTTCTTTATATAGGAAGTAAAATGAAACTCTTAACATTTTTGCTAATCAAGGTTGATCAGTAGTGACTACAAGGGCTATTAATGACAAATAAAATTAAGCATTAGTGTGCATTTTATCCTATTTATGTGTTAAAATTCACTTGAATGATACATTTAATGAACTCATTTGACGATTAAACATGAACTCCATTTATGAATGATTAGCATTTCTTTTGCATACAAAATTGGTTGTGAATTCCATAAAATAAAGAGTCCCTCCCCAATCATTTCTTTTTCAAGACACTCTCAAATAAATCAACACTTTTCGAATACAGTTATCCATGAAATTATATTATTTGTAGCCAAACTAATGTAGTTTATTAAATCAAAACATATCATTAAAAACACTATTAAAACACTCTAATTGGTGTTTTCATTCCATCTACCAAAGGGGGTCAATTCATGCATTTGTTTTGTCTCATTTTCATTCTAATGTCAAGTTGTTTTTTAATTTCACCTAAATAATGAGACTTTCTAATCACCTCAAGCTAATCAGGGTCCCTCTTTTTGTCTTACAAGGACTATTTTTCTTGAAATGACTAAATTATCCTTTGTGTGCTTTTTTTACAATTATATTCTTTGTGATAAATCAATGTCCAAGTGAATCATCATTACCCATGAATACTCATTCATTTCCAAAAACACAAATGGGTTTTTTTTTTATCATGAACTAGCATTTCGTTATGCATACTAATTGGTTGAATTCCAAAAATAAAAGAGTCCCTCCCATCATTTCTTTTTAAGCAAAGGCATCTCATTTTTGTGTGGTTCCAAACACACCTTTTTTGATGACAGTTATAATGAAATTAAACATTTGTAGCCAAACTACCTAGCATATTAATCAAAAAATACATGCCCAAAAACACCTGATAAAAACTCTCAATGTGTTTTCATCCATCTACCAAAGGGGGTCATTCATCTTTGTTTTTTCATTTCATTCTAAATGTTAAGTTGTTTAAATTCCTAAAATAAATGAGACTTTCTAATCACCTCAAGCTAATCAGGGTCCTCTTTTTTGCTAAGGGACCATATTTTTTTGTTGAAATGACCATGAATCTAATTATCTTTATGTGGCATTTTAAAAAACCTATATAGTTCATTGTGTGAACAATGTTCCATTGTGAATCATCTATATAATTTTTCATTCACACTTCACATAAACAAACAATTGAAGTCTTGTTTATTTTCCATTATTAGCATATCTTAAATGCATACATAATTTGGTTGAATTCAATAATTATAAAGAGTCCCTCCAATCATTTTGCTTTTATAAGCAAGGCTCCTCATTCTCATTGAGCTTCCAAACTCACTTTTTTGATATCCAGTTATAATGAAATTAACATTTGTATAGCCAAACTTCCTAGCATATTAATCAAAACAGTAATGCTCAAAACACTATTAAAACTTGGAGTGTAATGTGTTTACATCCATCAACACAAAGGGGTCATTCATCTTGTTATTTTCATTCATTAAATAAGTTGTTATTAATTCTAAAAAAAAAATGAGACTTTCTAATCATCACCAGGATCAAGTTAATCAGGTGCCTCGACACCATTCAAGGACACATTTGTCATATAAATGTTAGTACTATATGGGTGCATTCATATTGTTGGATATAACCTACGATGTTAAACACACATGAAATAGGAATTTACATGGATGTACTCATGGCTTGTCCAATCAAAAAACATAGCTTATTAGTATAGATTTCCACACTATTTACTGAGCAACTCACAAATCAAACCATAACTCCATGTCTATTCATTGCAATGTGACTTGCATGGATCTTTTATGGGCGTTTTGAATTACACTTTAAATCCTAATTGTGACATTCTTGCTGAAACCTCAAGCCTTATCAGGGTCCTCTTTTTTGGCTACAAACAAATTTTTGTACAAATGACCATGAAAATTATGAACTTTGTATGCTTTTTAAAAACTACTATTTTTAATCAGTTGAAACAACTCCAAATCATGAATCATCTAATGATGAAATCATATAATTCACATTCGCAAATAAAGAATGGAAGTCCTTTATATCATGATTAGCAATTTCTTATGCACATACAAAATTGGTTTTTTTCACCATAATTAGAGTCCCTACCCATTGATTTCTTTTAAGCAAGGCTCTCATTTTGCTTCCAAACACACTTTTTGTCGATACAGCATATCAATCGAAATTAACATTTGTAGCCAAAACCTACCTAGCATATTAATCAAAAACATAACATGCCCAAAACACTATTAAAACTCTAAATGTGTTTTCATCCATCCATTCTACCAAAGGGGTCATTTCATCTTTGTTTTCATTTCATTTCTATAACAGTTAAGTTGTTTAATTTCCTAAATAATGAGAACTTTTCTAATCACCTCAAGCTAATCAGGGTCCTCTTTTTTGCTACAAGGACTATTTTTTTTGTGAAATGACCATGAAATTAAAAATTTTTGTGTTCATGCTTTTTTGAAAAAACTATATATCATTGTGAAACAATGTCCATGAATCATCTATATAATGAAACTCATTCACTTCCAACAAAACAATGAAGTCTTTTATCATGATTAGCATTTCTTATGCATACTAATTGGTTGAATTCCAAAATAAAGAGTCCCTCCCCATCATTTTCTTTTAAGCAAGGCTCTCATTTTGCTTCCAAACACACTTTTTGATACAAGTTATAATGAAATTAACATTTTGTAGCCAAACTACCTAGCATATTAATCAAAACATACATGCCCAAAACACTATTAAAAACTCTAAATGTGTTTTCATCCATCTACTACCAAAGGGGTCATTCATCTTTGTTTTCATTTCATTCTAATGTTAAGTTGTTTTTAATTCCTAAATAATGAGACTTTCTAATCACCTCAAATCTAATCAGGGTCCTCTTTTTGCTACTACAAGGACTAATTTTTGTTGAAATGACCATGAAATTTATCCTTTGTGTGCTTTTTAAAAACTATATTCATTGTGAAACAATGTCCATGAATCATCTATATATAATGAACTCATTCACTTCCAACAAACAATGAAGTCTTTTATCATGATTAGCATTTCTTATGCATACTAATTGGTTGAATTCCAAAATAAAGAGTCCCTCCCATCATTTCTTTTAAAGCAAGGCTCTCATTTTGGTTCCAAACACACACTTTTTGATACAAGTTATAATGAAATTAACATTTGTAGCCAAACTACCTAGCTAGCATATTAATCAAAACATACATGCCCAAACACACTATTAAAACTCTAAAATGTGTTTTCATCCATCTACACAAAAATGGGGTCATTCATCTTTGTTTTCATTTCATTCTAATGTTAAGTTGTTTAATTCCTAAATAATGAGACTTTCTAATCACCTCAAGCTAATCAGGGTCCTCTTTTTTGCTACAAGGACTATTTTTCTCTTGAAATGACCATGAAAATTATCCTTTGTGTGCTTTTTAAAAACTATATTCATTGTGAAAAAACAATGTCCATGAATCATCTATATAATGAACTCATTCACTTCCAACAAACAATGAAGTCTTTTATCATGATTTAGCATTTCTTTTGCATACAAATTGGTTGAATTCCAAAATAAAGAGTCCCTCCCATCATTTCTTTTAAGCAAGGCTCTCATTTTGCTTCCAAACACACTTTTTGATACAGTTTAAATGAAATTAACATTTGTAGCCAAACTACCTAGCATATTAATCAAAACATACATGCCCAAACACTATTAAAAACTCTAAATGTGTTTTCATCCATCTACCAAAGGGGTCATTCATCTTTGTTTTCATTTCATTCTAATGTTAAGTTGTTTTAATTCCTAAAATAATGAGACTTTCTAATCACCTCAAGCTAATCAGGGTCCTCTTTTTGCTACAAGGACTATTTTTGTTGAAATGACCATGAAATTATCCTTTGTGTGCTTTTTAAAAAACTATATTCATTTGTGAAACAATGTCCATGAATCATCTATATAATGAACTCATTCACTTCCAAACAAACAATGAAGTCTTTTTATCATGATTAGCATTTCTTTTGCATACAATTGGTTTGAATTCCAAAATAAAGAGTCCCCTCCCATCATTTCTTTTAAGCAAGACACTCTCATTTTGGTTCCAAAAACACACTTTTTGATGAAGTTATAATGAAATTAACATTTGTAGCCAAAACTACCTAGCATATTAATCAAAACATATACATGCCCAAACACTATTAAAACTCTCTAAATGTGTTTTTCATCCATCTACCAAAAGGGGTCATTCATCTTTGTTTTCATCATTTCATTCTAATGTTAAGTTGTTTAATTCCTAAATAATGAGACTTTCTAATCACCTCAAGCTAATCAGGGTCCTCTTTTTGCTACAAGGACTATTTTTGTTGAAATGACCATGAAATTATCCTTTGTGTGCTTTTTAAAAACTATATTCATTGTGAAACAATGTCCATGAATCATCTATATAATGAACTCATTCACTTCCAACAAACAATGAAGTCTTTTATCATGATTAGCATTTCTTATGCATACTAATTGGTTGAATTCCAAAATAAAGAGTCCCTCCCATCATTTCTTTTAAGCAAGGCTCTCATTTTGCTTCCAAACACACTTTTCGATACAGTTATCAATGAAATTAACATTTGTAGCCAAACTACCTAGCATATTAATCAAAACATACATGCCCAAACACTATTAAAACTCTAAATGTGTTTTCATCCATCTACCAAAGGGGTCATTCATCTTTGTTTTTCATTTCATTCTAATGTTAAGTTGTTTAATTCCTAAATAATGAGACTTTCTAATCACCTCAAGCTAATCAGGGTCCTCTTTTTGCTACAAGGACTATTTTTCTTGAAATGACCATGAAATTATCCTTTGTGTGCTTTTTAAAAAACTATATTCATTGTGAAAACAATGTCCATGAATCATCTATATAAATGAACTCATTTCACTTCCAACAAACAATGAAGTCTTTTATCATGATTAGCATTTCTTATGCATACAAATTGGTTGAATTCCAAAATAAAGAGTCCCTCCCATCCATTTCTTTTAAGCAAGGCTCTCATTTTGCTTCCAAAACACACTTTTTTCGATACAGTTATAATGAAATTAACATTTGTTGTAGCCAAACTACCTAGCATATTAATCAAAACATACATGCCCAAACACTATTAAAACTCTAAATGTGTTTTCATCCATCTACCAAAGGGGTCATTCATCTTTGTTTTCATTTCATTCTAATGTTAAGTTGTTTAATTCCTAAATAATGAGACTTTCTAATCACCTCAAGCTAATCAGGGTCCTCTTTTTGCTACAAGGACTATTTTTCTTGAAATGACCATGAAATTATCCTTTGTGTGCTTTTTAAAAACTATATTCTTTATGAAACAATGTCCATGAATCATCTATATAATGAACTCATTCACTTCCAACAAACAATGAAGTCTTTTATCATGATTAGCATTTCTTTTGCATACTAATTGGTTGAATTCCAAAATAAAGAGTCCCTCCCATCATTTCTTTTAAGCAAGACACTCATTTTGGTTCCAAACACACTTTTTGATGAAGTTATAATGAAATTTAACATTTGTAGCCAAACTACCTAGCATATTAAATCAAAAACATACATGCCCAAACACTATTAAAACTCTAAATGTGTTTTCACATCCATCTACCAAAGGGGTCATTCATCTTTGTTTTCATTTCATTCTAATGTTAAGTTGTTTAATTCCTAAATAATGAGACTTTCTAATCACCTCAAGCTAATCAGGGTCCTCTTTTTGCTACAAGGACTATTTTTCTTGAAATGACCATGAAATTATCCTTTGTGTGCTTTTTAAAAACTATATTCATTGTGAAACAATGTCCATGAATCATCTATATAATGAACTCATTCACTTCCAACAAACAATGAAGTCTTTTATCATGATTAGCATTTCTTATGCATAATAAATGGTTGAATTCCAAAATAAAGAGTCCCTCCATCATCATTTCTTTTAAGCAAGGCTCTCATTTTGGTTCCAAACACACTTTTTGATGAAGTTATAATGAAATTAACATTTGTAGCCAAACTACCTAGCATATTAATCAAAACATACATGCCCAAACACTATTAAAACTCTAAATGTGTTTTCATCCATCTACCAAAGGGGTCATTCATCTTTGTTTTCATTTCATTCTAATGTTAAGTTGTTTAATTCCTAAATAATGAGATTTTCTAATCACCTCAAGCTAATCAGGGTCCTCTTTTTGCTACAAAGGACTATTTTTGTTGAAATGACCATGAAATTATCCTTTGTGTGCTTTTTAAAAAACTATATTCATTGTGAAAACAATGTCCATGAATCATCTATATAATGAACTCATTCACTTCCAACAAACAACGAAGTCTTTTATCGTGATTAGCATTTCTTATGCATACAAATTGGTTGAATTCCAAAATAAAGAGTCCCTCCCATCATTTCTTTTTAGCAAGGCTCTCATTTTGCTTCCAAACACACTTTTCGATACAGTTATCATGAAATTAACATTTGTAGCCAAACTACCTAGCATATTAATCAAAACATACATGCCCAAACACTATTAAAACTCTAAATGTGTTTTCATCCATCTACCAAAGGGGTCATTCATCTTTGTTTTCATTTCATTCTAATGTTAAGTTGTTTAATTCCTAAATAATGAGACTTTCTAATCACCTCAAGCTAATCAGGGTCCTCTTTTTGCTACAAGGACTATTTTTCTTGAAATGACCATGAAATTATCCTTTGTGTGTGCTTTTTAAAAAACTATATTCATTGTGAAACAATGTCCATGAATCATCTATATAATGAACTCATTCACTTCCAACAAACAATGAAGTCTTTTATCATGATTAGCATTTCTTTTGCATACAAATTGGTTGAATTCCAAAATAAAGAGTCCCTCCCATCATTTCTTTTAAGCAAGACACTCATTTTGGTTCCAAACACACTTTTTGATGAAGTTATAATGAAATTAACATTTGTAGCCAAACTACCTAGCATATTAATCAAAACATACATGCCCAAACACTATTAAAACTCTAAATGTGTGTTTTCATCCATCTACCAAAGGGGTCATTCATCTTTGTTTTCATTTCATTCTGATGTTAAGTTGTTTAATTCCTAAATAATGAGACTTTCCAATCACCTCAAGCTAATCAGGGTCCCCTTTTTTCTACAAGGACTATTTTTGTTGAAATGACCATGAAATTATCCTTTGTGTGCTTTTTAAAAACTATATTCATTGTGAAACAATGTCCATGAATCATCTATATAATGAACTCATTCACTTCCAACAAACAATGAAGTCTTTTATCATGATTAGCATTTCTTATGCATACAAATTGGTTGAATTCCAAAATAAAGAGTCCCTCCCATCATTTCTTTTTAGCAAGGCTCTCATTTTGCTTCCAAACACACTTTTCGATACAATTATCATGAAATTAACATTTGTAGCCAAACTACCTAGCATATTAATCAAAACATACATGCCCAAAACACTATTAAAACTCTAAAATGTGTGTTTTCATCCATCCATCTACCAAAGGGGTCATTCATCTTTGTTTTCATTTCATTCTAATGTTAAGTTGTTGTTTAATTCCTAAATAATGAGACTTTCTAATCACCTCAAGCTAATCAGGGTCCTCTTTTTGCTACAAGGACTATTTTTCTTGAAATGACCATGAAATTATCCTTTGTGTGCTTTTTAAAAACTATATTCATTGTGAAACAATGTCCATGAACCATCTATATATAATGAACTCATTCACTTCCAACAAACAATGAAGTCTTTTATCATGATTAGCATTTCTTTTGCATACAAATTGGTTGAATTCCAAAATAAAGAGTCCCCTCCCATCATTTCTTTTAAGCAAGGCACTCATTTTGGTTTCAAACACACTTTTTTGATACAAGTTATAATGAAATTAACATTTGTAGCCAAACTACCTAGCATATTAATCAAAACATACATGCCCAAACACTATTAAAAACTCTAAATGTGTTTTCATCCATCTACCAAAGGGGTCATTCATCTTTGTTTTCATTTCATTCTAATGTTAAGTTGTTTAATTCCTAAATAATGAGACTTTCTAATCACCTCACAAGCTAATCAGGGTCCTCTTTTTGCTACAAGGACTATTTTTGTTGAAATGACCATGAAATTATCCTTTGTGTGCTTTTTAAAAACTATATTCATTGTGAAACAATGTCCATGAATCATCTATATAATGAACTCATTCACTTCCAACAAACAATGAAGTCTTTTATCATGATTAGCATTTCTTATGCATACAAATAATTGTTGAATTCCAAAATAAAGAGTCCCTCCCATCATTTCTTTTAAGCAAGGCAGGCTCTCATTTTGGTTCCAAACACACTTTTTGATACAGTTATAATGAAATTAACATTTGTAGCCAAACTACCTAGCATATTAATCAAAACATACATGCCCAAACACTATTAAAACTCTAAATGTGTTTTTTTCATCCATCAACCAAAGGGGTCATTCATCTTTGTTTTCATTTCATTCTAATGTTAAGTTGTTTAATTCCTAAATAATGAGACTTTCTAATCACCTCAAGCTAATCAGGGTCCTCTTTTTTTGCTACAAGGACTATTTTTGTTGAAATGACCATGAAATTATCCTTTGTGTGCTTTTTAAAAAAACTATATTCATTGTGAAACAATGTCCATGAATCATCTATATAATGAACTCATTCACTTCCAACAAAACAATGAAGTCTTTTATCATGATTAGCATTTCTTATTGCATACTAATTGGTTGGAATTCCAAAATAAAGAGTCCCTCCCATCATTTCTTTTAAGCAAGGCTCTCATTTTGCTTCCAAACACACTTTTTGATACAGTTATCATGAAATTAACATTTGTAGCCAAACTACCTAGCATATTAATCAAAACATACATGCCCAAACACACTATTAAAACTCTAAATGTGTTTTCATCCATCTACCAAAGGGGTCATTCATCTTTGTTTTCATTTCATTCTAATGTTAAGTTGTTTAATTCCTAAATAATGAGACTTTCTAATCACCTCAAGCTAATCAGGGTCCTCTTTTTGCTACAAGGACTATTTTTCTTGAAATGACCATGAAATTATCCTTTGTGTGCTTTTTAAAAACTATATTCATTGTGAAACAATGTCCATGAATCATCTATATAATGAACTCATTCACTTCCAACAAACAATGAAGTCTTTTATCATGATTAGCATTTCGTTTGCATAATAAATGGTTGAATTCCAAAATAAAGAGTCCCTCCCATCATTTCTTTTAAGCAAGACACTCATTTTGGTTCCAAACACACTTTTTGATGAAGTTATAATGAAATTAACATTTGTAGCCAAACTACCTAGCATATTAATCAAAACATACATGCCCAAACACTATTAAAACTCTAAATGTGTTTTTCATCCATCTACCAAAGGGGGTCATTCATCTTTGTTTTCATTTCATTCTAATGTTAAGTTGTTTAATTCCTAAATAATGAGACTTTCTAATCACCTCAAGCTAATCAGGGTCCTCTTTTTGCTACAAGGACTATTTTTCTTGAAATGACCATGAAATTATCCTTTGTGTGCTTTTTAAAAACTATATTCATTGTGAAACAATGTCCATGAATCATCTATATAATGAACTCATTCACTTCCAACAAACAATGAAGTCTTTTATCATGATTAGCATTTCTTTTGCATACTAATTGGTTGAATTCCAAAATAAAGAGTCCCCTCCCATCATTTCTTTTAAGCAAGACACTCATTTTGGTTCCAAACACACTTTTTGATGAAGTTATAATGAAATTAAACATTTGTAGCCAAACTACCTAGCATATTAATCAAAACATACATGCCCAAAACACTATTAAAACTCTAAATGTGTTTTCATCCATCTACCAAAGGGGTCATTCATCTTTGTTTTCATTTCATTCTAATGTTAAGTTGTTTAATTCCTAAATAATGAGACTTTCTAATCACCTCAAGCTAATCAGGGTCCTCTTTTTGCTACAAGGACTATTTTTCTTGAAATGACCATGAAATTATCCTTTGTGTGCTTTTTAAAAACTATATTCATTGTGAAACAATGTCCATGAATCATCTATATAATGAACTCATTCACTTCCAACAAACAATGAAGTCTTTTATCATGATTAGCATTTCTTTGTGCATACAAATTGGTTTGGAATTCCAAAATAAAGAGTCCCCCCCCATCATTTCTTTTAAGCAAGAAGGCTCTCATTTTGGTTCCAAAACACACTTTTCGATACAGTTATAATGAAATTAACATTTGTAGCCAAACTACCTAGCATATTAATCAAAACATACATGCCCAAACACTATTAAAACTCTAAATGTGTTTTCATCCATCTACCAAAGGGGTCATTCATCTTTGTTTTCATTTCATTCTAATGTTAAGTTGTTTAATTTCCTAAATAATGAGACTTTCTAATCACCTCAAGCTAATCAGGGTCCTCTTTTTGCTACAAGGACTATTTTTTGTTGAAATGACCATGAAATTATCCTTTGTGTGCTTTTTTAAAAACTATATTCATTGTGAAACAATGTCCATGAATCATCTATATAATGAACTCATTCACTTCCAACAAACAATGAAGTCTTTTATCATGATTAGCATTTCTTTTGCATACTAATTGGTTGAATTCCAAAATAAAGAGTCCCTCCCATCATTTCTTTTAAGCAAGACACTCATTTTGGTTCCAAACACACTTTTTGATGAAGTTATAATGAAATTAACATTTGTAGCCAAACTACCTAGCATATTAATCAAAACATACATGCCCAAACACTATTAAAACTCTAAATGTGTTTTCATCCATCTACCAAAGGGGTCATTCATCTTTGTTTTCATTTCATTCTAATGTTAAGTTGTTTTAATTCCTAAATAATGAGACTTTCTAATCACCTCAAGCTAATCAGGGTCCTCTTTTTTCTACAAGGACTATTTTTGTTGAAATGACCATGAAATTATCCTTTGTGTGCTTTTTAAAAACTATATTCATTGTGAAACAATGTCCATGAATCATCTATATAATGAACTCATTCACTTCCAACAAACAATGAAGTCTTTTATCATGATTTAGCATTTCTTATGCATACAAATTGGTTGGAATTCCAAAATAAAAAGAGTCCCTCCCATCATTTCTTTTAAGCAAGGCTCTCATTTTGCTTCGAAACACACTTTTCGATTACAGTTATCATGAAAATTAACATTTGTAGCCAAACTACCTAGCATATTATTAATCAAAACATACATGCCCAAACACTATTAAAACTCTAAATGTGTGTTTTTCATCCATCTACCAAAGGGGTCATTCATCTTTGTTTTCATTTCATTCTAATGTTAAGTTGTTTAATTCCCTAAATAATGAGACTTTCTAATCACCTCAAGCTAATCAGGGTCCTCTTTTTGCTACAAGGACTATTTTTGTTGAAATGACCATGAAATTACACCTTTGTGTGCTTTTTTAAAAAACTATATTCATTGTGAAACAATTGAATCATCTATATAATGAAATCTCATTCACTTCCAACAAACAATGAAGTCTTTTATCATGATTAGCATTTCTTATGCATACTAATTTGGTGGGAATTCCAAAATAAAGAGTCCCATTCCATCCCATCATTTCTTTTAAGAGCAAGGACTCTCATTTTGCTTCCAAACACACACTTTTTGATACAGTTATAAATGAAATTAACATTTGTAGCCAAACTACCTACAATATAAATCAAAACCATACATGCCCAAAACACTATTAAAACTCTAAATGTGTTTTCATCCATCTAACCAAAAGAGGGTCATTCATCTTTGTTTTCATTTCATTCTAATGTTAACGTTTGTTTAATTCCTAAATAATGAGACTTTCTAATCACCTCAAGCTAATCAGGGGTCCTCTTTTAGCTACAAGAGACTATTTTTGTTGAAATGACCCATGAAATTATCCTTTGTGTGCTTTTTAAAAACTATATTTCATTGTGAAACAATGTCCATAAAATCATCTATATAAAGAATGAATTCATGAGATTCACTTCCAACAAACAATGAAGTCTTTTATCATGATTAGCATTTCCTTTTGCAAACTAAAGTGGTTGCGAATTCCAAAATAAAGGAGTCCCTCCCATCATCATTTTCTTTTAAGCAAAGACACTCATTTATTGGTTCCAAACACACTTTTTGATGACGAGTTATCAATGAAATTAAACATTTGTAAGCCAAACTACCTAGCATAATGTAATCAAATCAATACATACATGCCCAAACACTATTAAAACTCTAAATGTGTTTTTTCATTCCATCCATCTACAAAAGTGATCATTCATCTTTGTTTTTCATTTCATTCTAATGTTAAGGTGGATGCTTCAAATTCCTAAATAATTGAGACTTTCTAAATCACCTCAAGCTAATCAGGGTCCTCTTTTATCTAAGAGGAGTACTATTTTATGTTGAAATAGACCCATGAAATTATCCTTTGTGTGCTTTTTTTTTGAAAACTATATTCATTGTGAAAACAATGTCCATAGAATCATCTATATAATGAACTCATTCAACTTCCCTCAAACAAACGAAGGTCTTTTAATCATGTGTATAGCATTTCTTATTGCATACAAATTGATTGAATTCCAAAAGTTCAAAGACACATTTCCTCACCATCGAGGATTTGGGGCTTTGTAATCTCTGCAAGAACTCCTTTCATGTTGTCTTCCAAACACACTTTTTTTATGACAGTTATCATGAAATTATCATTTGTATAGCCAAACTAACTAGCATATTAATCAAAACATCACTTGCCCATAACACTATTAAAACTCTAAATGTGTTTTCAATCCATCTTACCACAGGGGTCATTTCACTCTTTGTTTTCTATTTCATTGGAAATGTTAGTTTTGTAAAAATTCCCCAGAATAATGAGACTTCTCCAAATCCTACATCAAAATTCACCTCAAGCTAATCCAGGGGAGTCCGTCTTTTAAGCTAGAACGTCTATTCTCTTCGTGAAATGCTTCAAACACACTTTTAACGAATAGTTTACAGTTTATCATGAAAAACTAACCTTCATTGTGAGCCAATACAATGGCCTACCCCCCATGAATCAAACATACAATGAAACAAAGTACCTCAACACACACTGAAGTTCATTTTAAATGGTATATCATTTCCTATTATACTTTTAGGATGAATTCCAAATAAAGAGGTCCCCCCCCAATCCTATATCTTCAAGGAAGGCTTCTCATTTTGGTTACGAACCACACTTTTTTATTGCTACAGTTATAAAAAAAAGAGAAACACAATTTGAGAAAAAAAGACAAAATGGAATCTTTGTTTTTCCACAGCCTATCTAACGGCTTCATTCATTCTACAGTAATTTGTATTATAATTCCTCACATCTAATCTGAGCACTCTGCTTATCATGCACTACACTATGACTGTCTGATCAAGTTGGTGTATTTCCCACTAACAACCATCCCAGTTTTTGTGTGCTAAAACCACAGGGCCAGCTCTAAAATCATCGATGAACAGCCCATGAATAATATCCATAATGCATGAGCTTTTTAAAAAACTATAATACCCATTGTGAAACAATGTCCATGAATCAT